>JASANE010030321.1:0-80643 GCA_030248225.1 Trileptium ribeirensis | reverse complement strand
TGTACAATGCCTAAGGCTAAGTCGGTGGACTGCCGCGCCCCGAACCCCCGCTCTAAGATGTTCTTTTTCTAACGTTATAACGTATGACCCCTAAAGTTGCCATGGGCCGGTCGTTTTATAATTAAAGTCTTAAATCGACCCTTCTGACGATTAGTTCGAGCTATTTTGGATCGTCACAAATTTTTGCCCATAATCACATACGAGGTCCCACATGGAGCAGCCGGTTGCCCGGTGTCCGGTAAGTGGGGTAGGTTGATTCCGGTAAGTCTGTGCGGTCGGTTTCGTGGTTCGTCGTCTTCGACGCCGTGAAAAGCACCTATGGTTCCGGGTGGGATGTCACCAGGGGTTACAGAGGAAATCGGGAAGTGGGTCTGGATCTCAGGGGGTGGTAATTTTCCTACCCCTATGAACTTGTCTATTATACAATGTGAAGTCTTTAAAGCGATGCGGATTGGGTCGAAAGGGTATATACTAGGCTGGTTTTGGTAATGGCAAAAAGCCTCGCATACTTTTCTAGAAACCAGCTTAAACTTTTTATATTAAACTGACCATTCGCTTACTAACTGATTTTTAACATTTCTTTAAAATTCCTTTCAGCGCCATACGTTACCATAGTAGTAAAGCGTGGCAATTTTTTATGACCTAACGCGTAATCAATTCATAATTCGCCATGCCATACGAAGCTCTCTTATGCCGACGAGAAATCTGTCCACTGTATGCGCTATTCTTTTTCATTCTGAAATAATGCTAAATAACTTTAAAATTTGACAACGCTTTTAAAATTGTCATGCCTACCCATGAGAACCTTAGGGGCCGTACGTTATTATAACTGACAAAGTTAAACCTTAGAAAAAAGAACATCTTTAGAACGGTGGGTCCGCGGGGCGTTAGACCGCCGACCTAGCTTTAGGCTTAGTACATGGCTCACAAAGCGACATTTGCTTAGGCCTAGATTAAGGTTTAAGCTTAGTATATCGAGAACGGCATGGCCTGCGTTATCCTTCGGCCCCTAAAGTTGACATGGGCCAAAGTTTTTGTCCATAGAACACCTTAGTCTCGCCACGCCGATGTGGTCCCATACGGATCCTTCCCTGCCACCTCCCCTGAGACTACGAACAACCGCTCACCAAGAATTGTAGCAATAATCAAAAATAGGGAAAATATTTGCAAAATTAGAGAAAATTTTGCAAAAATTTGAAATAATGAGCAAATAATTTAGAAAAAATTTTGAAAAGTTCCGTTCTAGTCTAGCACCACCCTTCCACCAACCATCTGATCTTATCTTGGCGAACCCGAGGTGCTTCTTCTTCTCGAGAAACGGTTATTTCTCTTTTGGACTTTAGGCCTTGTGCGTGTACTCTTGGTCATGCATGACCATAGGGTGCAGTGGGTTCCCACAAAGGCTCATAACGCACTCGGAGCGAAACCCTGCCACCTAACGGGTTATCCAACCCTCTCGCGGCGCCAGACTCCACAGCGCCTCTTTAAATGTCGAACCCGTGGGCCGAAACCTTGAGCATATGTGCACTTGATATGTTTCTTAGCCCCAATTTTTTAAGATGTTACGTTTAGGCATTAAGGCTTTACGCTTAGCAAATCGACAACCACATAGCGTGATATTCTCTTGTACTCCTGAAATCTTTATTCATAAAGAACAGCATAAGATGTATATCACTTCAGCCCCGGAAAGTTACGTTGACCTCAAACCTTACAAACAAGAGTTACATAAGCGTAAATCTGGCTCAGCTGTTCCTTTTCCAATTGTGTAATTTACGTAGCGTAAATGTGACATGGTATATACTGTGTTGCTGTAACTTCCGTTGTGGAATTTTAGTGCACTAAATTCGAGAAAAACTAGTAATTTTTGTACCAATCCACAGTCTAACAGAACAGAATCATAACTTATTATGATACGTTGTCGAAAAGATATATTGACCCAGCTGTGCCTATTACTACATTTGGTTATGCCCAAGCTGAAGTTTGAGACAACTACAGTCCAAACGAATTTCTGTTCATTTTTGCAATATTATCCTGATGTGACTAACATAATGTCACATATTACATAGCTAGGCAACAAGTTAACCAGTTAACCATTTTGTTGATGTTAAGGGTTGACCAGGTTACCAGGGGGTTCCCGGTCCAAACCCGTCCCAAAAACCCAAAGATTTTCCAAATCCCAAGAGTTGGTCACCATTTCATTTATTATACCTCTCTCTCCATTCTATGTCCTTGGGTTTCTTTTGCTTTCTGTTTTCTTGTTTTTCTGTTTCAATTGATACTAATTTGCATAATTAGCGTCAATTACTTAAGTTAGCTAACATGCGTTAGCTTCTATTTTTCGTTTTTCAATCGTTTGATTCTGTAGGATTACGCGACAGGAATTTATTCCTCCACCTACGTTTCATTGATTTTCAATAATTTACGAGATTTCCTCAACGGCGAGATTTTCGAGTTTTCACGTCAGTCCACTTGATAATTTTTACTATGGAAATTGGTTACCTGTTCGTTTTTGATTACCTAGCTACTTATTGTTGTATTTTTAATTTACGTACCTTGATTATGAATTATCTGCTTCACAAATTTAGCGTTTTATATGGTTTTGTTCATGATATGGTGGATGATACGAAACTGTGAGTGAGTGATTGGAAAAGAGTACCTGGAATTAATACCTTGGCTTACTTCGGTATCGAACCTAAATACAGTTAACGCTGAGTTGAAAATACACCACACATAGGTACTTATCGCTGTAGTAAATTACTTTACCCGTATTATTATCCCCGCGTAAAACCTGATCTAGCACGAGCGTAAGCTAACCATAACCGTATTGGAAATCACGCGCGCCTAGCTGAACCGTTCGGCAGCTGGAACGTTAACATAAGGAAACTAACTAGCCTAAATCTAAGGAAAAAGATAAGGTAATCAAATAAACGTACAAGTTGAACCGTCCGGCGGCCACGTACCAACCCAAAAGGGAAAGTAATAGATATTAATTACTCAGGATCTATCAGTGAACCGCCCGGAATTGGATGCTCTAAGGAAACGAATTAGCGTAATCCTAAGGCATAGGTTGAGGTCTGAGAGAAAATATTTGGTACAAATTGTTGTCACGACGCAAAGTACGCGAAACCGACTCTAAGCAAAATTGTACAAGTTTTGGCCGCGGAGTGTCAAGAATATTTGGAGTTGAACAGTAGAGTGTTGAAGCGAAGTATCCTGTAGTGGCTAAGTACTCGGAAGTCGTAGACCAGGTGCTTAAATATTGGCGGTACGCGGAACCGAACCATATCATAAAGTGTTGTGCGATTTAATAACTTTGAATAAAACTTCTAACTTCGGCTGGTTTGGCACTATATTGGAACAAAGTATAGAGCAACTCGAATAGCCACGCAGCCGCGCCATAGGAAATAACACTACGCTGACCTAGTAAAGCGCGCCAAGGAACAATTAATAATTCCCACCGGCATACTACCGGCCACGCGTACAGACCACACATCTTCGAGTGACGAATCCCGTCCCAATTTAATAATCCGATAGCCACCATAATAAAAAGTATAGTCCACCACTACCCGCAATCCAAACGAAACAAAATAACAGTCGGTGTTGGGCATCTACCAGGCTACCACGGGCATCCCGGGCCAAAACCTCTCCTAAAACCCCGGGATGGTCACCATTTTCTCTATTATATCCGTCCCTCCCCTGGTTTCGTTTTCTGTTTCCTTGTTTTTGTTCCTTTTGTTTTCTTCTAATGCTAATTTGCATAATTAGCGTTAGTTTTCTTTATTAGCTAACATGTGTTACCTATCCAAACATATGTAATAAACACAATGATCAAGTTCCAATACAACCAAACAAAACAAAAAATTAACTCAGCGAATTGCCTTGTGAAACCTTAGTAAGACAAGTAATTTTAGTACGAGCTTTTAACATTGCAGGAGTTTGTTAACAAAACAAAACCACCTCGATGCTTGTAGCAGCTAGTTTTTACGCATTCAGAAGTCTGCGGTGTATGTTAGAATTTAACCGGTCCAACTCGGTAACAGAGTGGATAATTTAGAAGTACTTACCTGTAAGCTTGGCTAGTATAAGTTGCGTCAAGCACCAGCCAGTGCGATTTCGAACTTTGACAATAAGTCTACGTTAAAGTAAAGTAACATATGTGCAACCGAAACTGAATTCTTTGCAATGAACTGTATTTATTGAAACTGTGCGAGCAGTATAACAGTTTATCTCATTTATTGCATTCTGATCAGTAAGTTATCATCAATGTCATCTAGTCACTAGTTGCCCAACGCTAGCCTAAACAGTGTCTCTGATCACTGACCAGAAAATTATAGTATACCTTCTCTTTTTTGTTTTCTGTTATAACCATATAAACCAATAATTTCAAGTGTCCAACAGAATAACATGCAGCAACGTATGTGTAGTAAAAGAAGACGGTTGGAAACAGAGTGAAGATGTTTATACTACGCGCAGCATGCTTAGTTACAAGCACATTCAGCTTGACGCGATTTAAGCAAGGCTGTGTAATGGAAGGCATTTTTGCCGAGAGGGTTCAAAAAACAACATATTGATCGACAAATAAATATTATTAGCTTTCTCAGTCTCTTCAAAGTTCCAGAAAAGCAGTTATGCATTCGCAATATATTAACTCACCAGATAACCCACCAGATATGCTCTTTCTCGGGATGCATATATATAATGGTGATATTTTAGAAACCCAATATTGAGAAAGAGTAATGCCGATCTTTCGGCAAACGTATTGATTGTGTGATTGAGCGCTTGAGTGAATGTTTCATTGACTGATTTGAGTCAAGCAAATTGAAGCTGTACGCATGTCATACCTGAAATGCAGTATTCGCGACAGCAGCAGCGCAAGAGTCACCATCATATTGGTGGTAGCCATCCTGAAAAGTGTAGTTGTCGTTTGAAACAGCTAAGTCGCTGTCACCACTTCGCATGGAAGACTGTTCCATAGTGACACTGTCCGGTATGCGAAACTATAACGCGCGCAGTCAAGACGTGGTGTCATCTTGGCACGTAGTTTAAAGGGGTGTCTTTGGCGGGTTCGTTCGGATGTTATTATTTCGAAAAAGTGTGATTGTGGTAGATCGACAAGACCATGTGCCATTTTATCGATGGAAACCATGTCGGCTCGTAATCGTCGAGTTTCAAGCTTCTGTAACCACAGTTCGAGTAGCCTTTCTTCATATCTTATGTGTCTAATATCTATAATCATTTTCGTTGCTTAATGTAAAAGTTTTAAGCTTAATGTAAAAGTTATGTTTAATACATTTTAAATCCACTGTGTCTTCATTTCTGTCTTCATCTTTTTTAGTATATATATAAGTTTTGAAGACCAGTTTCCGGATCTGGTTCAAATGGACGGTTACAGTTGCTGGTTCCGGTTATTTTCTGGCCTTTGGATCTTTAAAAGTATAACAGACCGGGATCTACTAGGCTAGCAGGGGTCCCAGGGCTTTATTTTTACAAAAATTGGTTTTAAAAACTTTTTTCACTAAATTACTTATTATACGGGTTCCTAATTTTTAGTTCTCATAAAACTTTAAATTTTATAAATTTTAGTTCTTGCTTTCTAAGTTAATTTAAATAAATTGATTTAATTTCATTGTGTAGCTAACCTGTATTTAAAAAGTGATTTTTTTCATTCAGTCTTGGTTGTAGACCGGGGAAAGTTGTCGGGCAACCAAAGATTATGTTTTATATAATATTAAGTTAATTGTTTTTAATGTTTGGAATCGGCTACCTAGCTAGTAGCTATGTGTCATTACTATTTATTACGGCAGTGGTTTTGTTTTTGTGGTCCGTATTGTATCTCGAGTTGGAAATCGGCACATCTGTGATGGATTAGCTTTCGGAATTTGATTTATTGAACTTTTAACAATATTTTGACACAGTTTTGCGCAAAGAACTGTGTATTGAGTCCGAGGTTTAACAAATACGTACATGTATTTTGGTTTTGGCGGAACCAAAGCATTAGCACCGAAGCAACACAATTAGGGATAACTAGTGAAGTAGTAATATTAATTCTCGGATAAAAGAAGTTTAGGCTATAAGTGGCTATAATATATATTAATAGGAGCGATAGAATAGCATAATCTAGGTTAGTAATGCCTTAAAAATTTCGGGCCCCGAGAATAGGTGGGTTTCGAACATATAGTAGTGCTACTTGTGAACTCTGGCAGCTAGCCAGGGTCGGCGGTGCAAGTAATACTATTATTGGGAAGTCCGGGAGAGTAAAGGGCGAGGAATCGATTACCTCCTCGAGTCGCCGTTAGATCCCACTTACTATTCTTGGCCAGCCTGCCGGGGGCCTCGGATCTCTTCGTACGAGCAGCAGCCGGGGCTCGTGTGGAGTAAGAAACTTTAACTGCACAGTAGTGGACCGCTACCGCACAGTTTTGGTAACGTAGTTCGGCAGCCAGCCGGGGTCGGCTTGTTTAACATAACCGACACTATTAGGGTAAACCTAAGAATTAGGTTAAGGTAGTTAAATACTCGTACAGTGCGTCAGCCAGCCGGGGCGTGTTGTGTCAACCCCAAGTGCTGTAATAGAGTAATAGATAACCTAATTTAAAATTACTATCGCCCGACTATTCTTTTTAAACATTAGCTGTTATAAAGTAACGCTAAGAACGTAGGCCCAGGTCTTGGAAGTCGTAACATAACCTAAACTGAATGAGCTAGGAACTCAAAAATATTTTTAAATTCCTTAATACTAGTTTTTTTATTTTCAACTTTTTGCCGGTTTTTGCCTGCCAATTTTCTTCCGATTTTTCAATTATCCAACAAATTTTGCCAATTTTTGCCAAAGTTTTCGTGCTCCTTCGGCAGTATTAATTATCGTATTATAATTTAAATTTTAATAATTGTTTTCGTCCAGCTAATTTGCATAAATTAACATTTTTAGTTCAGTTTTAGTTTGCAAAGTGTGGAGCTATGTTTGATTAAATGGTTTTCTGAACGACGTGTTATTTCAGAGAGACAGTGTAGCATAACCAGATTTTGCTAGAAGTTCAGGCATCATATCCTGGTATAGGTTGTTTTTATGTAGATGTAGGCACAATTGTAAAGTTCTGCGAAAAGTGTTTCGTGTCGTTTTTAGTGTTTAGATTTATCGACCTCAGTTGAGTGGGCAGAGTTTTACCCAAAGAAAAACCAATTTTTCATCTCCGTAGCACACGCCTAGGATTTTCTTCTGTAGTTACTTAGCGGGTGCTATGCTTAAAGAAAATTCGGCAGGCTTTTGGTACACAACTGAGCTCGTCGTGTCTCTCAGGCAAGACTTCTTACGCTGAGTACAATGAGTCTTAAACTTCTAGAGCACAACTTCCGTTCTCGTAAACAATGCTATTACCCAGTCGATGTTGCTAAATGCCACACAGCGCAGGGTTTAATCAGAGCATAATTTAATAACTAGTCGGTATATAGCGGAACTACATTTGTGAGCGCAGCTTGGGCTGTGGCATTACGAATGTACTCAATTTTATGTTCTTGTAACTACATTGCATAGGGCATAGGGCTTTATCATTGTTAAAAATATTATATTTGAATTCTTCGACCCAAAAACCCTATAGTGGTTTGATCGAAACGATTCTATTTCAATAAATAACACAAATATTGCAAAATTCTCTATTTTAGCTGCATATGCTTAACTAATTAGCTAATTACTAATTAACCACTCAAAATTTTTTAATCCCAAATATCAGGTGCACACTCTGACATGATAGGCCAAAAAAAGTTTTTTTAAAATCGGTTCAGTGGTTCTTGAGATCCCTCGGACCGAAGGAACGAACGAACGGACGGACATCGACCTTTTTACTCCCAGACAGAAAATAAAAACGCTTCGCTCGGCTTCGCCTCGCTGCGCTCAATCAGGAGTGATGTCGTAAATCATAGAAATTGTGTTAGCGATGTTGTATACTCTTATCACGTCACGCCCAATATCATCGGGTATCGTCATTACAATTTGCAGTGATGTAATAACATATAAAAAACTGTTTTAAATAATTTCTTTATATGAGGCTTGCCTGTTCACAGCCCACCGAAAAGTGAGAAGAATTTCAAGGTGCATGTTCTTTCCACTACCGTGCATGTGTTTTCAAGATTTTTCAGCTATCAAACGACGGTTTATCAATTATAAATAGTTATATATAATTGTTTAAAAACATTTTGCATACAAAAACATAAATTTTGGGATGTTAAAGCCTAGATGCTTGATAATGGTAAAAGCATTGTCAAATTTTTAACTTATTTCGGCATTATTTGTGTATGAAAAAGAGTAGTACATATAGTGGACAGCCTTCTCGTCGGCAAAAAGAGCTTCGTACGGCTATCCACCGGTGAATTATAAATTTATTACACGTTACGTCATAAGAAATTACCACGTTTTACTACTTTGATAATGTATGGTGCTAAAAGGTGTTTTTAATAATGTTAAAAATTAGTTGTATGCTGATGAAAATTACAACGCGTCAGTTCTATATATTGTGTTACCGAGAGTTTCTTTCGCTCCGTTTCAATAAGTACTGACAGCATAAAGGAAAAGCATCCGCAGTCAGGAGCCACCGTAAACTAACAATTGTTGTTCTTTTAGGTGTTAAATATAACAACGTTACACCTTCTGTGATATTGGGTAGAGATAGCTCAGTAATTCGAGCGCCTTCTTGCGTATCCATGGTGGGATGTATCGGGATGGTTCGAATCCCATCCCAGCCCAACTATTCACTCGGATTCTTTTCTCATTATTTTGTCCCAGACTGGGAACCGCAACTAAATATGCTGCAGGTGAATTTCGGTTTCGGTAAAATTGGCAGTTTCGGTTCGGTTTCGGTTTCGGCCATTTCGTCGGTTTCGGTCGATCCCTAGTCCCAGTGCCTACGACCAGGCTCAAATGAAAAATTGTTCTCGTAAGATAGATGGAGGTCGCACAGAATCTCGGATTCTACTACCGCCTTGTCGAACCTAAAATTATACCTGCGCCCCTGACCACAGATGTGTTTGTCTAGATACTAACAGCTTAGTTGCTGTTTTTCCGGATATAAAACATAGTAAACGTAATAAATTACAAAAAGTGAGCGGACCATATTGGGGTGATTTTAAAATTTACATAAAATTGACTAATTAGCTAATTAAAAATCCAAAATTTGAACCAAGGTGGTCGCAAATTTTATTATTGAATTTATTTTTTTAATATTACTCGTAATCTTACCAAGTTCTTTTTTAATTTCTTGTGCGATATAACTGTTGTCAGTCCCTTCCACAGCTTCATAAGGTAGATTATCGATTTATTTTACTATATATATCTCATGTGTTGTAAGTATTTTTGTTTGTTTTCGCCAACAGAAGCTGACTTGTGCATATATCTGCGTCAGTTATTGAATTTTATATTATCACTTCTGACTTCTGTTGAGTTTTCTTTCACTTGAAATTAGTCGGCTTACTTTAATTTAGTGAAAATAGTTTCCTATTGTACGAAATCATATTCAGAGAACGTTAACTACTCTGTTGAATTTTCATCTCTCAATTGATTTGATCACAATTTGATGTGATACGTAACCGAGTACATGTGTTAGTTCAGCCGCTGTTATTAAGACTGTTCATTCATTGGTGTACAAGAAGTATGTAGATTGCTTTTTATAAAGGCTTCCGATTTGTGGGTTACTACAGGCGCATGGTGAGTCTTGTAAAAGGGAGCTACTAATTCCATTCAAGGATATTCTGCTCAAGTATTTGGTTCGACAGCTGCATTTAATGCTATATTTATGGAAATATTATTTATAACAGTTCTTCACAGAAGTAAAACAGTTACTTATTTGTACGTTGCATACGGGTATCAAGCTTACTGCCTCGAGCGCTCATAGGCAGTAACAGATTAGTGGAGCTATAGAGCCAAAATTTTAAACCGATGCCCAACCCCATAATTGAATTTTTACTCGATTGATGCAATAAATTTGTGGAGAAATCATTAAGCCTCGCCTGCCGAACCGTAGTCCATGCTCTAACAGTTACTCCATTCTTCCTATTACACGGTCGAGATCCTGATCCGATTGCAAGACGATATCCACGAAAGCTAATAGTGTACGTATATGCCGTATTATAATATATTAGTGATTAATTGAACCTTACTATTACAGTCATACGTAGTAAAGGTTTTTATAACACTGATGAAATACTTTAAATTATATATACTAATTGAGCGGAGCGAAGCGTTTTTGTTTTCGTCATAGTGTGTAAAATCGGCACCATCTGTCCGTACGACCGTCTGCCGAACTCCTCAGTAACTACTGGGCCGGTTTAAAATTTTTCGTTTGAAAGACCTAATATCCTTCAGGTGAAGGAGACATAGTTTCTGTCAAAATTTGTTTTAGTTAATTAGTAATTAACTGATTAGTTTAGCGTGTTAGCCTATTTTTAGGAATTTCAAACAAAATTTGCTTATTTTTCGATGAATAATTTATTTAATAATATTATTTTGATGCGTTTACTACATCTCGCTGTGCTGATTACGAATCTGGTGTTTATTACTATTAGAGGATGTTATAAACACACTAATTATATAGTTAGTTAATTTGCTAATTACTGATTAATTATTAATTAGGTAATTTTCTCAGAAATGAAAAAAATGCACACGGGAGTTTGCTATGGCACTAATAATTAATATGACATTTCTGAAGCTTAAAAAATTAGTTCATTAATTAATTAGTTAATTTTATGCAAATTTTAAAATCACCCCAGAATTTTTGATTTCGTGCGATCGGGGATTTCGATGTCGCTGATCATGAATATGTGACATTTAAAGCTGCATAATTTTATTATGTGTGCTTTATTAGTATATGTGAATGTGACTATTATTTTATTATGATAATAGTTAATAATTAATTAGCTAATTAGTTGACATTACGAATGTATTAGCAAATTTTTCGAAAATTTTTAATGTGCCTCATTTTAGCTGATATCATAAGATATAAAATACTTTGCCTATTGCTCCGCTCACCTTTTATAATTTATTACGTTTACTAGTATATATATATAGTCATTTTTATTATAATCGAATTTTGCTATAATGGGCCATAGCGTATCGAAGGGTCTGCTACCAGTCCCATCAGGACCGTATTCTGTTGGATGTGGCGATATTATGACAGCGGAGCCTCCTCACGAGGGCGGAGTATTTTGTCGACTCTTTTATCCTATCGCTCGCACAAATATTGCGGTAAGTTCGGCATGAGCTGCAATGATTTTTGTTGTTGAAATTCTTACCTTTCACAATACGTAATTGTCGGAAGGTTTAAATAATATACTTTCTGAATATTGCAGCCGTATGATATCGTCAAATTTTGACAGTATTTCGGAAATACAAAATCTGAAACCTTTTGTTACAAGCGCACTGGCTGGTGCTTCACGCAATTTATATTTGCACAGCTTACAACTAAGTACTTCAATAATTCATACTATGTTATGTATATCAATTCGGACCGCTTCAAATCTAACGTATACCGCGGATTTCCCAATGGTTAAACGGCTACAAGCATCGACGTAGTGTTGTTTTGTTAACAAACTTTTGCTGGGTAAAGATGAAAAATTCTTACTGAAATTGTGTCCTACTTACGTTTCACTGGGTAATTTGTTAAGTTAGTCTTTTTCGTTTGATTGTGTTGGAACTTGATCATTGTGTATATATACTTAACGTATGGTTGGATGACAAAATCAAAAAGTGGACAATTTTAAAGAAAATTTAAACCGGAATTCCGGTTGTGGTGTTGTTTTGTTTTGGCGGAACTACAACCGGAATTGTGGGGGCTTCAACCCTGATCACTCGTCGTCACTGTTCTGTAATCGGTGTACTTGGTTAGATATGTGACATCGGGTAGTGCTGCCATTGGCGTGGCAACACGTATCGAAAATGTTGAAAATTGTTGAGTGTTTGATATTTAAAAAGTGTGGTGTGGTCTTACGTGCGGTGAGGGTCAATTGTGTGGGAGCATTGCTTTGGTTAGTGAGTTGAGGATTCTGTTGTCAGGCATCATCAGAATATGACCGAGCAGCCGCAAACGATGTGTGATTGGTAGTGTTGACACCTCGGTTTTGTGACTAATTTTTGAAGGTTGATGCTAATTGATGATATGATCGAACTTTGTCAAGCCTAGGATCCGGCGTCGACAGAAGTTCTCGTACGTGTTGATCTGTTGGTGAGTAGCTCAGTTCGCTGCCCACGCTCCGCAGCCGTAGAACAGAATCAGTCGAATGGCAGCATCATATATCTGAACTTTCGTGGGAACGGAAACAGTCTGCCGAGTTCCACACACATATAAATATATATGTATATATACGTAGTCAGATGGGCAAAATAAATCGCAGTTTAGATATGAGGGTAAAAAATCGCAGGTTCTATGAAGCGAACCGCAAGTAGTTCTGTGATATGGAGAAATGGTGTATATATGTCTAGAAATGCTTTCGAATAAGTAAAACACATTAGTTTGACTTTATGGTAAAGTTGTATGTCATGCGCAGTACATTATGTTGACTACCAAATTTTGAGTCAAATTAACTTTTACAGCATTATTACTAACTTTAATTCTGCAACCTAAAGAATACAAAATAAACTCTGATTTATCTGTATTCGTCGCCACACAGCAGTTGCATTAGGTAGCACCGAGATCTAAATACATTTTGTGATAAAGCCAATCTAGCACGCGATTTTTTACCCCATCCAATTTTTTCGAATGGCGTGTAGGTACTACTGGATTTTTAAAGTCGTGTTTTTAGTTTTCAGTGCCTTACATTTACAGTAGCTAAATAATAATAATTGAAAATACAATAAAACAGATAACTTGTGGACTGACGAGTCAATTAACGCAGCAGTAACTGAAGACGACAAACAAAATTACAAGCATTAGAGACGCGGCGAAAAAGTACCATACATATGTCTGAATTTACACTGCGCAAACGTATAGCTGTATGGCATCAGGGTATACGTATCGGCGAAAAGGCGAAAACCGGTCCTGAAACAATACGATGGTCACATCGCAGAGTGCATTAAACAAATCTAGTAGCAGGCTTCCACCAACAAAGGCATTGATTGCCATTTGTGTTACGAATTTTATACGAGACAGTGCCATTGAATGTCTAATGCTTAAAGATGACATCCCGAGTCCGGATTGATCGAGCGCTTTTTTCAAACAGCACAGTCTCCGACTAAAACGAGGAAGTACTATATCTCTGGCTCGCTACGCAGCCATAACAAATCCATTGATTTATAATATATATATATTTGATTTTTATTGCTTAGTTCAATCCAAAACGACTGACTTCGAACCAGATCAACTGTATAATTGTGACGAATCAGGGTTCCCCACGGATCCCTCCAGATGCAAAATCACTGCAGAAAAAGGAAAAAATGGTTTACTGTGTTACTCCTGGGGCTAATCGCGAAAAAACCACAGTTCTTGCCGTCCGCAGTGCTCCAGGTGACGGTATGGATCCTTTGATTATTTTTAGAGGAAAAAAATATGCAGTCAACTTGGCGCGGTCATAAGGCCCTTCCGGACACGTGAGTAACCGAAAACGGAAGGATGACTTATGAAGTTTTCTACGGTTGGTTTGGTTTATTTGTAAAAAAAGTACCCCCACGTTCTCCATTATTGCTATTTGATGGCCATATGACACATAACAATTGCAATTATCGAAAATGCAATAGAAGAGGAAATTATTCTAGTTAAGCTGTCTCCACACAAGACCAGTTTATTGCAGCCACTTGATAAGACTTGGTCCTTTAAAAACCACTGGGAAAATGCTCAGGCCAATTTTGTAATGTAGTTTGGGTTTAACGAAACTATTAAAAAGCCTCAGTTTGTTAATCTTATTTGCGAAAGGGCTTTGAAGTAACAGGAATGTATGCTGTTGACGAAAAGAAGTATCCATGCAACAAACTTAATTTTGACCTTCTGGTTATATAAATGTCGAAAAATGGCAGGCGCAGGGTAAGCCGAAAGAGGTTACCATGTATCCCGAAGAGGTGGACGGAAACGTAGCCGTTCCTAAATCGCCTGTTAAATACCCAAACAACTCAAATGACCAATGAAGCGTATAACGACGTCTCACAATACTCCAAAGTAATGGCGTCATTCCAGCAAACTGCTGCTAGAGGCATTCGAGCCTTAATGGGATGTGATACTATTTCTAACACTAATTCTACCACTTCACACAATACGGCGGCACTGACAGATAACTTATGTCTTAGCTGTTCAAATATAACAAGGCGTCTTAGTCCATACCGTGTAATCACACAGTAGGATAAGTGGGTTCTAGCGTGGACGCTTGTGGATATGGTTGATGTTCCACCCTAGCAAACAACACCTAGTTTAGCGACGTCGCTAATCTCTCCATTTCAAATAGCCGTTCTGAACAAGATCAAGGGCCCAACGACTAGGGGTGATCCAGTAAAAAGTAAAAAAATAGACTGTTACGGGCGAGTTATTACAGAGCCAGAATTTCTTGAATCGTTGAAGGCTAAAAACCCAGCTCCCAACAGCGGAGAAGAAATCAACAAAATTCAAAAAGCAAAGGAAACGTGCCCTGGCAATCTCACCGAGCGACAGCGATTCTGATGATGCTGATTATGAGCCTCCCAAGTAGAACCAAGAACCACGAAAAGGCACCAGCACTGGACTAGTGCTTCGTCATCTTGAAGCTGCTAATTCCAGTGCTGTTATGACAGCTATCATGGACGGAGTGTGGTCCGGGATTTTGACAGCTATCATGGACGGAGTGTGGTCCGGGATTTTGACAGCTATCATGGACGGAGTGTGGTCCGGGATTTTAGACGACAAGAAGGGTCTTTATTATGTTGTTTACTACACCGAAGGTTATTATTGGGGGGCCAACTGCTCAAAATTTCTGGGATGGACATAGATGGTGGTTCTGTTGTAAAGTTTGTTTTCCTTCGTTATAAGGCAGGTGGGTTTTACGATTTCCCACATAAAAAGGATATTGTAGAAAAGCCGGTTAACACTATATTTTTCCAATAACGCCATCTGAAACTATGATGGGTAAAGGCTTCCAGTTTGCGGAAGACCATAGTACAACGATCTAAAAAAACTGAAATATTTCAACTGAAGAGCCCTAAAATTATAAAACAATACTATATATATAAAATTACTAAATCAATATTTAATAACTTTGCTTTCACTAAACAATTCTAATAACAATTATTTGCTAACATTTTTATGACTATAATTCACTGCTATACCTTGTTATGGCTATTTTTATTTCTTAATGAACACTTGGTCGCACATAAATGACTTCATGATTTAAATTTCGCAACGACGTCATACGCTGCCAACTGTCAAAGTTTCAATATATATATAGATCATTATGAAGAACGCAGTTTCTGACTGCGTTGCAGATATGTTACTTTACTTCAATGTAGACTGATTTGCCAAATTCAAAATCGCTCTGGCCGGTGCTTGACGCAATTTATGTTAGCCAAGCTTACAGAGAAGTACTTCTAAATAATCTATACTCTGTTAAAGAGTTGAACCGGTTTAATTCTAACATACCCCGCTTATTTCTGAATGTGTAAAATAGTTGCTACAAGCATCGAGGTGGCTTTGTTTTGTTAACAAACTCATGCGGGATTAAGATCGAAAATTCGTATTGAAGTTACGTGTCTTACTTAGTTTCACACGACAATTTGCTGAATAAATCTTTTCTTTTGTTTGTTTTTTTGGAACTTGATCACTGTGTATATATTACATATGTCTGAACCACAGGTGAAGTAAAAATGTGGAAAAATTGAAACAAATTTTCAAACCGGAATTCCGGTTCCGGTATAGTTTTTGCCTTTTGCCGGAACCGCAACCGATTTTCGCCGGAACCGGAATTCCGGTAACTCCCTGATATATATCAGGGAGTAACGGTAATTCTGGTTCCGGTTCTGGTTGACGTTCCGACAAAGGGGAAAAACCGCACCGGAAACGGAATTCCGGTTTAAAAATTTTGTTTGAAATTTTTCACATTTTTGCTTCATCTGTGGTCCAAGCATATGTAACATATATCTCTACAGTGATCAAGTTCCAATACAACCAAGCAAAAGAAAATATTAGCTCAGCAACTTACCGCGTGAAACGTAAATAGAGCATATAATTTCAGTTGGAATTTTATATCTTAACCTGCAAAAGTTTGTTAACAAAACTAAGCTGGGTTCATGCTTGGAGCAGCTATTTTACACATTCAAAAGTCTGCGGGTTATGTTAGAATTAAACCAGTCCAACTAGGTAACAAAGTATGGATTACGTAGAAGTACTTAGCGTATGCTTGGTTAACATAAATTGAGTCACGCACCAGCCAGTACGCTTGTAAACTTTGTAAATCAGTCTACATGGAAGTAATGTAACGTTTTCTCTAACGCAGCTTGAAATTGCATTCTTGGCAGTGAACTTATTGAAACTATGCGAGCAGTATCTTAGTTTTTCTCATTTATAGCATTCTGATTAGCAATTTATCATGATTGTCATCTAACTGACGTGCACTGATTGCCCAACGCTAACCTAAGCAGTGTCTATGACCATTGATTAGAAAATTACCTTCTATTATTTTCTCTTAGAACCATACAAACAAATAATTTCAATTTTCCTACAAAACATCATGTTACAAGCTTATGTGTAGCAAAAGGAGACGAGTGGAGACAGGCCAAAAGTGTTTATTCTATGTACACTCCTTGCGTTGTAAGCACATTCAGTTTGACGCAATATATACAACAATGGCGTATAGTGGAAGGCATTTTTTGCTCTGTGTGTTCAAAAACTGACATATTTATCGATAAATAAACATTATTAGCTTCCCCAGTCTCTTTAGAGTTTCAGAAAAGCAATAATACCATAGCAATACATTAAGTTTAATGTAAATGCAATTTTTAATACATTTTAAACCCACTGTACCTTCATTTCTTCCTTCATCTGTTTTGTTATATATAAGTTTCTATGAGTAGGTTCCGGATCCACTTTAAATAGACGGTTCCGCGGGTATTCCCTGATATGTATAATATATATTTGGTAGTAAACGGAATTCCTGATACGGAATGTGGTTGCGGTTCCGGCAAAACCACACCGGAGCCGGAATTCTGGTTTAAAAAATTAATATGAAATTCTCCATATTTCTGCTTCATCTGTTGCCCAAACATACGTTATAGATACACAATGATCTAGTTCCAACACAACCAAACAAAATAAAAAATTAACTCAGCAAATTGCACTGTGAAACGTAAGTAGAACAGCATCTTCATCCAGCAGAATCTTCATCCAGCAGGAGTTTGTTAACAAAACAAAGCTAGATCGATGCCCGTAGCAGCATACCCATTCAGAAATCTGCGGTATGTGAGAATTGAACCGAGTTAACTTGATATACATAACAGAGTATTGATTATTGAAGTACTCAGCTGTAAGCTTGGCCAACATAAATTGAGGCAAGCACCAGCCAGTGCTTTAGTAAACGTTTTATCAGTCTGCATTCGAATATAGTAACATATCTGCAAAGCAGCCAGAATCTGTGTTCGTGAGGAACGAACTGTATGTATTGAAACTGTGCGAGAAGTATCACTCAAGACAGTTTGTATCATTTATAGTATTTTGATAGTTATTCTCATTATCATGTAACTGACGTGGAGTGGGTGGCCAACACTAGCATAAACAATGTCTCTGACCACTGATCAGAAAATTATAGTTATAGTATACTAACGTATAACATGTAACAAATGTATTTGCAGTAAAGAGAGGCGAATAGAGACAGGACGAAAGTGTTTAGTTTGCGCTCCATACAAACATGTTTAGTTACAAACATTCATTTTGACGCAATTTACTCAAGGCTGTATAGTGGAAGGCATTTTTTGCTTAGAGGGTCCAAAAACTGACAAAATTGATTTATAAATAAACATTATTAGTTTCCTCATTCTCTTCAAAGATCCACAGAGGCAGTAATGCCATCGCAATACATTAAATTTAATGTAAAAGTTATTTTAATAAATTTTAAATCCGCAGTACTTTCATTTCTTTCTTCATCTTTTTTTACTATATATATAAGTTTCGAATACCAGGTTTCGAATTCGGTTTAAATGGACGGTTCCAGTTGATGTTTGCGGTTCCAGTTATTTCCTGATATATGGTAATTACCGGATAAGTTTTTATTTCCTGATATATATATATATATATATATATATATATATATATATATATATATATATATATATATATATATATATATTATTTAGCGGATTATTTTAATGTTTATAATTTACCGGACAGGTTGGCCTTATGACATGGCTTTATGACATAATCGGTGCTATGCCTCACGGTATGCTATACATGGGGGAGGAGGACCATCTTAAAATGACAGAAATGTTGATAGATGCATAGTAAGCAAACGAAAATAATTAGAAAACGACATGCCCTCATACAATTAATCTCAGAATTTCGTTTAAACAAAACGTTTAGGCTTTCTCCATTCTCTGAAAATTTGTCAGGGGTTATGAATTGGGGCCGTGCTTGAAACCGAGGGGGTGGCTTTTATATCTAAAAGTCTTCAAATTTCAGTTTTTAACGAATTTCCTTGGATTATTGAGTTTGTGACTGCAGTGAGTTAAACTAGCGCAGCGAAGAATTCTTACTGACAGTGGTAAATTTCTACCACGTCCGTTTCAAAGGGTATTTGGGACGACACGCATATCTTTACTTCGGTTAGTGGATTGACTCGCCAGATAGCTTATTCGAAAGCTTAAAATCATTATCATGTTCATTAGCTATACGCGGAAGCGGATTCCAAATTTTTCGGACGTACAGTTGACCAACTGGGCTCTGGTCGGCTCAAAAAGGTTCGGATAAGACATGTTACGGATTGCGTCACGACAAGTGGTTGAAATATTTGAGCCATATTAGGCTCTTTTTGTAGAGCTAATAAATCTCTGTAATGTTCATGATATAGGACTGGGCGAAAATAGGTTATAAATGGGCATATCAAACCCAAAATACACAATAAATGGTAATATTTTATATTGGACTCATTATTTAGAGCAGTTCATTCGCTATATGGCCGTAAATAGTGTGCTGTTTTATTTACGCTTATTTCGCATGTTGATGCTTAGCATAGATGTATACGTCTCGCTGAATTACATTACCTTCGGAAAAGACATTTTAGCAATAAAACAAGCTAGATACTAGTGTAAATACCGTTCTAGCCAGGAAATTATTCCTGATTGTTCGTGAAATCTAAAATTTTACTCGACATCCTTTCGACAATTTAACACGCTTTATAAATTTGCTCGAACATTGTTCGATATTTTTTCGCTAGTATATATAGGTATATTTAGTTACAGCATACATTTTAGAAACGATTAGACGAATGCGTGCCTTGGCTTCCACGAGTCGAATATCGTCAAGGTTACGCGGATTTTCTCTCGGTTAATTACCGCATACATCGATTTGGTTTTGATTTGATTATTGGTTAGTGGTGTAGATATATACACTTTTAGCATACATGCTTACGCTCCGAGATTTCAGGGGCGGTCATACAAACTGGAGTAGAAGCCCTTGGTGGGGTTCTCCTGACGTGCTGGAAAAAGTTGACTGCCCCTTAGCTTCATATTTGCCAATTTTCACCCCATATTTATGAATTACTGCAAATTCTCTGTGCGTTTTGGGAGTGTGTGCACTAGTGTGGTAGTAGATACCATCGTAGTGGGAAGGGTTAGACCGGACCCTGGGTAGGTACAGACCGGGCCCTCGGTAGGGTACAGACCAGTGCCTCGATGGGGTGTCTGAGTCTGCCTCAGTAGCCCGTGACCCGTGCTTCGGCATGTATGAACTTTAGGCTTAATACACTGGTATATATTCGTAGTTGGGAAGGATATATTAACATAATATTCTGGATCGGATCACAAGTTTATTCTGTTCAGAATGGTTGTGAATTCCGTTAAAACTGGAAAACCTGAGCTCAATATTAGGAAATTAAATTGGAATTCATATAAAGGAAGGGTAAAAGAAATTATAAATGCTGAAGAATGGGATCAGTGTAATAGTAAAGATGACATTGATATTACTGTGATGAAATTAACTAGCTCCCTTATAACAGCGGCGCAAGAGAATTGTACGATAAAACTTAATCGAGCGAATCGCAATAGATGGTGGAATGATAAGTTAGCAAGTATTAAGAAAAAGTCAGGAAACTTTATAGAATGGCGGTTAAATATGGTGACTTAAGAACGTGGAACAAACATAGGATGTTGCAAAATCAGTATAAGTACATGATTAAAGATAGGAAATTGGAAAATGGACGAAATTCTGTGAATCTATTCATTGGGTTCCGGAAAGTACGAGTATACGTGGGTATAAGCAGCTGGTGATAGGTGGTACAGCTGTACCGCTTTCGAGTTAAGTTAAATATTTGGGTCAATATTAGACAGCAAACTAAACTGGAAGCCAAATTTGATGGAATATTGTAGTAAAGCCATTAGTCGTCTGTTCTCATTTAAAAGATTTGCAGGCTGTAATTGGGGGTTGAAACCAGGTATAACAAATTTTTTTGTATAAGTCAGTGGTTATGCCGTCACTGATGTATGTCGTGGTGTGCTGGTGGCACAGATTACATTTGGTGTCATATGCAGGCTTTCGTAAAAAGGTTCAAAGATTAGCTTGTTGCATGATTAGGGGTGCTTTTAGAACCAGTCCTCTTGATGGTGTGCAAGTGGTGTTGAATATCACACCCATTGATGTATTGGCTAAAGAATTGGCGCTGAAGGAATACCACAGATTCAAATGTATGGGTATCTGGAGTGATTATATATTTAAAGGACGTGGGCAACCGACGATAGCGGAGGAGTGATTATATATTTAAAGGACGTGGGCAACCGACGATTGCGGAGGAAGCTGTCAAATATGGTCCCCTTCTGAGCATGGCTTCAGATAGTACGGTAGCAACTAGGAATAACCAATTCTGGATTTATGATGACTTTAGCGTAGAGTCCGTGGAAAGTACTGAAATGATATGTTACACGAATGGTTCGGCGATCGTCAGGGGCAATGAAAGAAGTTGTGGTGGGGGTATCTTTATTCCAAATAAAGTATCACTATTCATCCGACTTGGTCGACATGCAATTGTTTTTCGGGCAGAGGTTACTGCTATATGCAGATGCGCAGAAATTTTAGAAGAAGAAAACTTAGGATCAGAAGTATCGCTATTTTTAGCGATAGTCAAACTGCACTTAAAGCATTAGATAATTCTCGAACCAGATCTTGGTGCGTGCTAAAATGCGTAAAGCATCTTAATAGGGTTGGTAAGAGGAATAGCTTGAAACTAGGTTGGATTAAAGGACATTCTGGACTGTTTGGGAGTGAAGTGGCTGATAGGCTGGCTAAGAAGGGATCGGACACTGCGTTTGTGGATCCCGGACCTTGTATTCCTATAAGTAATACGATTGTTAAGACTTTCTTAAAAGACTGTTCATATAGGAACCATCAATCAAAGTGGCGCGATGGAAATAACTGCTTTCAGACTAGATGTTTCTTCAAAGGAATTGATAAAAAGAAACTACATGTTTCTATGGAAATTGAATAAAGATACAATGAGAATTGCCGTGTAGTTTTTTACTAGGCACGAGAATTTTATGAAACATTTGAAAACTTTTATGATTGAAGACAATGGCAAGTGTTGAAAGTGTGGTAAAAATTTTGAGACTGCAAAACAATTGACTTTTGAATGCAGTAAACTAAGAGATTAAAGATTGAAATTCTTTGGGCATGGAATTTTGGATAGCTCCCAAGGCCATCAATTAAAATTGACCGATTAATAGGTTTCTGGAATATGATAAGATTTTAGATTCTTTAAACAGATTGGGATACTGGAAAGGACCTAGGGTCCAACCAGATTACATTAACCCCTCCTGCTGTCATTCATTCATTCAATGCACTGGTATCGTTTGATTTACGTTAAGTTGGAGCTTTGTGTGTTCATGTTATGCAACGTCATGAAGCGAAAATGGAGATACGTAATTTTTCAAGCAGTATCCACCAATACCACGTCCTTAGCACTTCGGTTGTTCGAAGTATGTCTTTATGTGGATTTTTATGGTCTACCTTTAGCTTTGATGCTGCCCACATTCTGGTTCTAGTGATTTCATGAACCCGCTCGGTTATTTTTTTACGTCCATAAATTACAGCAGTCATTAATCCTTTAATTCCTATAGCATGGAGTAACCGGAATTCCGGTTCCGGTTGCGGTAAGGCAAAAACCATACCGGGACCGGAATTCTGGTTAAAAATTGCCCACATTTTTTGCTTCATCTCTGATACAACTATCAGAAAATTATAGTATACCTTTTTATTTTCTTTTAGAACCATATATGTCAATAATTTCAAGTTTCCTACGGAATAACATGTAACGAACGTATATCTAGTAAAGGGAGGCGATTAGAAACAGAGCAAAGTAGTTGAGTCTATCCTCCATGCGTTACAATAACATTCAATATGTCGCAATTTACGCAAGCCTGTTCAGAATAAGACATTTTTCCGCTGAGAATCCGAAAAACCGACATCTTCATCGATACATAAGTATTTTAGCTTCCTCAGCCTCTTCAAAGTCTCAGACAAGGTTTTTCGGGTCCATAGGTGGGTCTGGACCCAAATATTTTTACGCCCAAATAATTTTTGCTAGACCCACGCTGGACCCAGGGCAGTTTCCGCTTCGGAGACATAGGGTCTGCTAATAACAAATTCTATTACAAAGTGCAGGCTTTCAGCCGTTTGTGCTTACATGTGTATATAGTTGCTTGCTGCTGGTTTTACGAATGGCCTTCATCGTTTATTTTGGCTGTGGACATGCAGAGAATAATTTATATATTTGTAATTATGTAATAATGTCAAATTGTGTTTCGTAATTACGTTTCTTTATTGTGTAAAATTTCGTGAAATTTTCAAAACAAAAATTGTAAGTCTGCACCCAAGCTGGATCCAGGATCACAATACATGGCACTCCCCATATCCGAAGAGAGTCCATTACATTAAGTTTAATGTGAAATTTATTTTTATTACATTTTACTGGTCTGTCCACAGCCTTCCGAAAAGTCGACGGGCATGTACATTCTCGGGTAAAAATTAAAAGTGGGGGATAAATTTTGCTTGAAAATACTAAATATTCCCATATTTTCACGCAGTTTTACTGCCGTGAATGTATTTTCAAGCTAAAAAGCTATATTTTGGCATTATAAGTAGTGGTAACTAATGTTTAAAAAACAATTTGCAAACAAAAATCATAAATTGTTAGACATAAAAAATTTTTGAAATTAGTTGAACGTGAGGGGTTTCGGCCTAGTGGTGAGGGGACGGACATGGGGAAACTGTCACGAACATAGAGAATTTGAAAGTGGGCCCCCCATTGTGGATAGGCCAGTTTTAAATCAACGGTATTTTCATTTCTTCGTTCACCTGTTTTACTATATATATAAGTATCCAAGACCAGGTTCCGGATCCGGTTTAAATAGACGGTTCCGGTTGCTGGTTCCGGCTCGGTTATTCCCTGCTAATTACGTTTAAATTTAGTGTACTAACTGCTATACTGCACGCGTGCTGTTTTTCATGTAGCTTTGCGAAGATTCTTAAGTGGTTAGTAAACGTGAGCTTCACCCGATCTTCCGGGATTGAACACCTCGCGGCGACCATATTGTCTCTCTATACTCGAAGTGTAAACTAATTCAAGACGTAAAAGATTAAGAGTTTTTTCCTAAATACCAGTTTAGTAAGTGTCGTATGGAAATTTAAGCCGCATTCAGTATAAAGTTGGAATTTATACTATTTTGGGTATGGTTATGATCCTCAAGAAAGCAGTCGGAGACCAACTGGAGGCGAGAGACACCGCGATTAGAAGAATATGGCCGAGCTATTGCCGTCATGGGAGTGCAGTCCAAAAATCGGCCTAAATACCAAAAGTCGGCATTTGATCGAATTCTATTCGATGTTCGTTTGTTTTTTCGAAGCGCAATAGCCATTTCTTGCTATGTATGTATATCCCATAGGAATAATGTTACATTTAACCGTAGGCGATACTCGATCTCCAGCACTGTTACACGAGAAACTTGCTCCGCGGACGTCCGGAACATCGTTTCCATGTGTCTTGTTTTCACACGGTTTAGGAGCGTGTCGTTCGACGTACTCGACAATTTGTGCCGAAATTGCTAGTCATGGATTTGTTGTAGCCGCAGTTGAACACAGGTTAGTCAGAGACGATTTTATTTGGTTACATAAAGAAAATAACATGCAACGTTGTCTAAAGTTATTTTTATCGACACGCACAGTCATAACATTTAAATGACATATAGCGCCTTACATAGAATATAGCAAATTGTTTTTTAGAGTTTTCCTGATGAAATTTACCCTTTTTGAAAAATACGTTCATGGAATGATACACAGTGTGTCATATGTCTCTAAATTTATGTTCCCTGTATGCAAAATGATTTGAAAATTAATTAGTTGTCTTTCTAATGCTAAAACGTCGTTTTATAGCCTGAAAATATTTGTAAGACAGCAAGAGTATACATGAAAATATAGAAACGTTTAGCGTTTTTAAGCAAAATCAAATACCCCCACTTTGCAATTTCCACCGAGAATGACTATGCTTTGACCTTTCGGAGGGCTATGGGCAGGCCAGGGTTGCCTCCCCCACCACACCCGCCAGAATGACCTGCCCGCTTAACCTATTTCGAAGCAAAGATTGTGTAGCATAACAGACGGCGCAGATTACATATTCTTAGTAATCTAGTTCCATAAATGAAACAAGAAGCCAAAAAATTGCTATCCCGAAATGACTGTCTTGTTTAGAGCCAGCATTCTGCGGGCGACTGCCACGCTCGAGGTTTTGTTACAGTTGAGATTTTATGTATTAAGCTTGGCCTCTTCAAGCTACCAAAATCGTGAATGGGGCATGATCTATAATGGTGTCCCCCGAGTTCGCAACTGGGGAATTCATGTCAGTTCATATGGGATCCCAAAGTTGATGTGAGGGCTACAAAATACTGCAAGTGTGCACGACTAATTGCTATAATGCATATATATGGAGATGGAAAATTTGAGCAATTTTTGACGCTGAAAACTTGGAGAGTATAAAATGTGGGAGGTCAAAATTTACATGGGTTATGAACTTGAAAACCTGGGTGAGGTCAGTTTACCTGGGGGCCGTGTCTCTTTTATTTGGAGAAGCAAGTACCTGTGATGTGCGAATTATGAAATCTGAGCAATAATTGATATGAATACATAACCATAACCTATTCGTACTCATGTGTAACGTATCACAGTTTTCTGCTTTACCCCTGTCTACTTCTCTTCCATCTCGATTATGCATCTGCGGAATCGCTTTCCGACCGTATGGCGCATGGATGGTATAAATATATCTGTAACCGTGACGCCGCAGGTTTATCTTATCTAATCCATTATTGAATATTACAAACAATTGCATCTAAACACCGAATTAGTAGGCCATGCCCCCTTATGTAGAGTACCCCTTCAATTTTTGTGACCGAGTGAAAACGCGTTTTTAGATATATCTCAAAACACACTCGTATCAAAACTTTCACATGTTTTATGTTCGGCTGGATAAGATTTACAACTTTATTGAAAATCTATTTTTGTCAGTCTCGCGGATGACGATGTATGGGCACAAAATGGGATCCCAAATGGGTCTATTTTAACCCTTTAGTTGTCACATTTTTAAGATAATGGTTTATAATCATTATAATGGTGACTGTAAAGGTTTTTGGGGTCACTGAAAACAACGGAGTAGTTCATTTGAGCGTATCTATGATCGGTTTATCTTTTTTGAAATTGCACTGTATCCACAGGGAACCCCCACCCACAGTAACCATATACATGATTTCGATATTGAATTCAGAGATGTAGAAGTGCTAGCTTCGGAATCGAAGAATTCTCACTAGACCGCAGTATGGTGAAAAAGATGGGTGTCCGTTTATTTTTTCTCTGTAAACAGGACTTCGTTATCTCAACGTAAACCGATATAGACGTGTGAGGGCTCATATGAAAGCTACAATACTCTATATGTGCCTTTTGGAGGTTTTATTCCGATTCGACATTCCCAGGTCCCACCACAGGGGAATCAAACGGGTACCCAGGGGTACATGGTTAAATGGGTAATTTTTGCTCATAACTCGGCAACCCTTGAGCTGATACCTACTGCTGGGCTACCTGTAAGGTGCCAACAGAGTATATGTTGTACCCCTGGGTCAATTGATATGTGAGGCCAAATTTGGGCCCGACGCCATATATAGTCATCTGTGACATTATCACTTCCAACGGTATACTAATAGATTTGTGACTCAAAATAAGTTCATATGGGTTTTCGTGGCTGCTGATTTCAAATCTTCACTGTATCTAAACGTATCTTTTCGTGTAGAGGTAGTTATAGCAATGGGTGAGACAATGCGAATGGTGCGA
Organism: Trileptium ribeirensis; assembly: GCA_030248225.1. Taxonomy (NCBI): domain Eukaryota; kingdom Metazoa; phylum Nematoda; class Enoplea; order Enoplida; family Thoracostomopsidae; genus Trileptium; species Trileptium ribeirensis. The sequence continues at coordinate 54,145 of JASANE010030321.1, read as the reverse complement.
AAGGGACGAATGTCATGCGGTCTGTAGCAAATTGTGTTTATGTTTTCTGTGCTACTGTGCTTTTGTTAAGATTCTTATGTATGCATAGATTACATACATTGTTGTTCAGGATTCGTAAGCAGTTCTGAGGTGCAGTTAACCCTCTTAGTATGCGTATTAAATATCTGAGTATCAGTTTTGCTGCATCGATGCCTTATTGAACAGCAGATTAATAAATATTTTTTGGTGAGTTACATTTTTGTTTCTTAACAGGAATATATTTGTTCCACTGTATGCTAAGGTTACAGCTCCTCATTTCTCCGAATTCATACACTTGGCATGTCGCCAAGATTCTAGTTTTAAATGTAGTGTGATATTTTGTTGCATCTGTTATTACAAAAGGTTTTCAAGCATGGTAAAAACGATCGAGTGATTTATTCGAACGCATTTGACCGACTTACTCTTTTTGGGATAGTACTGTATCTACAGTGACCCGCTCACCGAATAACTATGCATGGTATCGTCATTTTCAACGTTATATTTTGCTGGCTTGTCCACAGTGGGGGGACCCCATGTTCTTGCTATTTCTCCCATGTCCACTTCTCTACCATTCGGCCGAAACACCCATGTTCAACTAAATCCAAATTTTTTATGTATGAAAATTAATGTTTTTAGGATGCAAAATGTTTTTAAGACATAAATTACCATAGCGCTAAATTGTCGTTTTATAGCATAAAAATATATTACAGTAAACCTACATAAAAATATGGAAATATTTAGTATTTTTAAACAAAATTTAGTGCCACCGCACTTTGAAATTTTCTCCGAGAATGAATATGGGCCCCCGAAGTTCCTTGGCCCCTACTTTTCGGAGGGCTGTGGACATTCCAGTTTTGTTGAATTTGCTATTACAAAGATTTTCGAGTATGCTGAAAACGATAGAGTGATTTATTTGAAGGTATCTGTGAACAATGTACCCTTTTTTATTGGTACAGTATTCCTTGGGACACCCGTGTCACTCAAGAACTATACATGCATTTTAAATGTAATCGTATCTTCTGTTTGCATCTGCTATTACAGAGGTTTTTGAGGTTGCCGAAAACGATTATATAATTTGTTTGAGTGTATCTGCGACCAACTTACTTTTTTTGAATGCTGCTGTATTTCATGACACACCCCTGCCTTTGAGCCGCGAATGAATCCGAAATGTTCATTGTAATTTTATAATTTGTTGCATTTGTGGTTATAAACGTTTTCGAGGATGCTGAAAACAATGAAGTGACTTATTTGAGTGTATGTATGTGACCGATTTGCACTTTCTAGAATGGTACTGTATGTCATGAGACCGCCGAGCCATACATTATTCCGTGATTTTCAACCAAATAATTTGTTGCATTTGTGGTTACAACGGATTTCGCCGATTATGAAAACCATAAAGATGATTCATTTGAATGTATTTTTCACTAATATACCATTTTTGGCGCGATACTGCAAGCCCGGAGACCATCCTTTAATTCATGAATGATTTAAGGGTTTCAGTCTAATAGTGTAATTCGTTAAATCGGTAGATATAAAAGTTTTCGAAGCTAGCAAAAAATGAGTTGATTTGTTCGAACGTATGTGACTTCAAAATTCGCTAGCTTACTGCGATACCACTCATTGCGGAATCATGGGTTGACCACGTTCTAGTACAGTGGGAGAACCCGATTTCCATAATGTAGCCTGTTTTCATTTGCTTAGTTGTGTGTATACATTATTGTGATTACACATAATGACAACAACTATAGATGAAATCACGTTTGTACGTTGTCACCTGCAATTGCGACATACAAGTCTATGTGGTATTATATGAGTTGGTCTAACACCTTTGCGGCTTATGCTATGTTTCTGCTTTGTTTTCCTGCCATTCATGTTATTGCGTGTTTTAGAGATAAGTCGGCGTGCCTTTCGTACTGGCGAAGGCCAGCTGCATTAAAGCGAACAACGTCTGCAGACTCAAATCATTCTTATATGTTTGTGCTTTGTTTTCCTGCCATTCATGTTATTGCGTGTTTTAGAGATAAGTCGGCGTGCCTTTCGTACTGGCGAAGGCCAGCTGCATTAAAGCGAACAACGTCTGCAGACTCAAATCATTCTTATATCAATAGCGCCACCGTGAACAATGAACACAAGCTGGAAGACGTTTGGTTTCGCTACCAGAAGTATCCGGTTACGGGATCAGACGAGGAATTTAAATTTCGTAATCGCCAGGTAACTGATTAATTTGTTTTGTGTGTTTGATGACTGTGCTTAAACCGTAAATGCCAAATAAAGATAATTTACTCTAACTGTAATTCGCAAAGCGAGGGAAACGGAGCGAGCTTTGCTACTCTGCCCTTAGCGACCGTTTCGACGAGCCAAATTCAGGGCCATGAACCCATTTAAAGTCCCACGATAGCAATTATACAATGACAAACTTCCGGTCCGAAAAACTATTTATTTTTATTGCATTGACCAAAAAGACGAAAACATTTGAAATTTATAAATCACAGGTCTTAAGAAAAATTTTAATTTTCTATGAAATTGTAAAAAATAACCTTTTTCGCTGTAGTACCCCAGCGCTTGCCTTATTTTATGGATACCACCTAAATACAATTTCTTTCATCGTATTCAGCTACAACGGAAACCTATGGACGCATTGACCTAATGGTCTACATGTACATTATATTGGAAAAGCAACAAAATCTGATTTTCCAAATTTTGCTCTGTACCCGTCTCGCAGGATTATTAACTCATCTAATCTGCGGTTAAAACAATGAAGCCAACGTGCTTGACGGGTTAAAGAACCCTATAATCATATCTTTCAGCCCGAGCAAGCAAAAAACTGCTTTGCAAAAATTTTGATAATTTTTGGGTATTTTTAAACTTTGGCTCAGAGCTCGAAAACAATAGCGATGACAACAAATGCACATCAGGAAAGTTGTAGATGAGCTGACTCTGGTTTCTGGTCTCCATTTTGTGATGAGAAGCATGTGTCTCCTGATAGGGGCTCTGGAACACTGCTACCCGTATGGCCTGATGTGACAAAGAACTCATAAAAAGCTGCTTTTTGCCATTTTGACTCGCAAAATACGCTCGATGGTCTTAGTTTTAACTAGATAAAACGCTGTCATCACTCATCATTTTGCTACCGAACAAAAAAAATGTCGAAATCCATCCATGCAGTGATGAGTTATGAATGACACAACCAGATCTCTTTTGGGTTCCGCCGAACCTCTGAGAATGTGGGGTTCTCGGAGTGAAGTCTGACTCCGATCTCGGGTTGGGGAGGACCTTTGTATTTTATATACATTATATGATATATTAATATAATTGAAACCGAACGAGCGGAGTTTCCACTGAGGGCGCTACAGGGAAAAATAGTGAAAATTCCTTTTTGTCTGTTTCTGCCATAAGTCATCCTCAAATGGCTTGAATTCGGTAAATTTTTTTCATTCTTGGCAAAATGACGAGGATGTGCGTTTAGTTGCACTTAAACAGTTCTGACCCATCTTTGCGATCAAAACTGCAATAACACATTTTAAGGATTCTTTGTCAAATCTGGCCATACAGGTACCAGTCTTTCGCAGCCCATATCTCACAACGCAGGCTTCGTATCGAAAAATGGAGAGTCAGTCCATCACAACTTTGCCCATTACGACTTTTTGTGGAACCACTCCCTGGGCCGCGTTGTGGGCCGGAATATCATTCATCGACCCTTTGCCAAAACTAGCGATTTTTCAGATTTCGCCGTGTTATTGCTTGTTTTTACATTACAATGAATGCCTATTTGGATACGTTGGCTTTACCTAGAGTCCACCTTGGCTATATTATAACCTTTCATATGGTTTCAATGGTTTTACGGTCAACAAACCCGATTACCAAAAAATAGTGTGTTTTCATTTTTGTCTGATTATGTAATGCGGGCAGGGTATGAACAATAGATAGATGTTTGTTAAGGCTGAATACAATGCTTTAGTTATCCAGCGTGCATATTTCAAGCTTTTTCATGGGTTTTCAATGGATCTAGTGTCAATGAAATGTCCGGAATATACTCTGTCTTCTGTTATTTGGTCACTTACTGCGTACAGGTCATCAAGAATTGCCTATATAGGTTTTCCGGTATGCTGGAAACGATGGTTTGGGTATCTGGAGCCTAGCACGAGTATCTTTTGCCTTTTCAGATATTTTCATTGCGTTTAGGGTCAATGGACACAATTTCCAGAAAATAGTATGTCTTCAGTAGTTTAGTATATATATGGCATCAAAACTAGATCATGTTGAGTCTATGCAGAATACACTGATTTGGTCATCTAGAATCCAGCATGTACATTTAATGCATTTTTCATGGGTTTTAAAAGGTTTTAGGGTCAATTAACCCGTTTTCCAGAATAAGTCTGTCTTCATTTGTTGCGTATATGTCATCATGAATTTCTATGTAAGCTTGCCGGTAGGTTGGACATGGTTGGGTTTCGCTATCTAGAGACCATCACAGGTACTTTATGCGTTGTCAGTTTTTTTCGATGGGTTTAGGGTCGACTAATAGATTCTGGGTTCAGTTGATTTTAGGGCGGTATATACATCAAACACAGCCTGTTACAATTGATTAAACAAATTGATAACTTAAAATACAACCACGCTCGCTCCGTTTCACCCTCACTTTTGAGTCACTAGTGTATCATAAATGTATATTTTACGTGCCGTTTTATATGCATGTTTGCGTCAATATTACTGCATTCTACGACTGACATGGACAAAAATAGCAGAATTATGGCACGTTACGTTGGTCGGAGATAAAATTTTTTCGTTTTCAAAATGTAAGGCTTCAAACTATCGGAAGTAGGGTAGATAGACAATATGCGTCAGAAGCCGGACACGAGGGGTCAATCTCCCTTCTCTACCTATAGCGGAACCCCGGTAAAACGGAACATCAAAATTTTGTCATTGATACTAGTGTCAAGTCCTCCACTGTTATAGGTGGGAAATCATGATCTCATAGTTTAACCTGTTCGCGAACAGTTCCTGATTATATTTACAGAAATTTGTCTAAAACGTTCAAACAGATCGCGAGCTGTAGGATTTGAAGTTTCTTGTTCGAACATCAAGTGAATAGTTACAGCACTTGTATTTCTAGCGAGTACTACATTTAAAATTGATATAACAAGTACTTGATTACCACCCATTTTTACAACTTGGTATACTTACGTCGTTCAAAGTGGCGACAGCAAAAATCAGTAATGAAAAGATCGAAAAACAATAATACATGCAACATGTTTGAAATAAAAAATGGCCAATTAATTTAAGTATAAATAGTGTATAGTTATGCTGAAAGGCACACATACAACTGGCGGGTTTAATACCAATACTATGTTGTTGTTTTAGCTACGACAACGTGTTGAAGAAGTTCGCCTCACCTATCATTTGCTCGAAGCAATTAACCTCGGTCGTCCCATCAATAATATAATGTACGACCCAAGCGAAGATCAAGGTCCAGGAGGAGCCACAATGACAACTACGAAGAAGAGCTTCGATTTGGCTCAGTTTAAAGTAACAACTACTTTTTTGCCACATTATTGTTAAAAACAGTAGCTGAAATTTTGGTACCATATTTAGGTGTGCACTTTTTTTTTACAAAAACATTAAAAAACCTAAATTCGTTGCTTCTTTGTGCTGTGTTTTGATCTGTTCCTAATCTAAACTTGAATAATTTTATCATCTGAAAGTATTTCGATATTTATCTAATATTTTTGGAACACTTTTACTAACTTTTTTATGTTGTGTGTGACGCGTGGAATCTTTCTCGACTAATTGTTATTGTTAACAATTTCGGATTATTAACTCATTCAAGCAGTTTTTGTAGGTAATTACATATACCTGGTAACCTTTTTAGAAGCCTAAGTGAATACGATCAATCTTCAAACGAACAAATATGTTATTGTATGATAGCATGTGGCATACTTAAATTGTATTGTGTAATTTAGTGGGTTGTCCAGTAACTCACGGGTGTTATTAATATAACTATAAGTCTTATTTCCTTATTTATTGAATATATACTAGTAATCTCCGAAGTTCTACCTGTTACAAAATTCGGGTTGACATTTATATCGGTAGCGTTGTTGTTATATTCGTCGAAACCCTCGAATCCTGAGCTATTCATAGTCACAACATAACGTCGGATCATTCAATGCTAAAATATAGCAATAATGTCAGTAAGACCATGACAAATCCAAACCAAATTAGACGTGGGAGTATTATACGGTATTGTCGCATAGTTGTTCTAAGCCAATTTACCAATTTAACCAAGTCCGTGGTGGATCAGTCAGTGTTGCGATCAAAATGTTGAGGATACACAACGGATGCGATAGAAATTCTTGTATTCATTTTTATTATTTCTTATAGCCGTTATATGTTTTAGGGCGCAATTGACTTGTCGAAAACTGCAGTTGTGGGCCATTCGTACGGTGGCGGGACGGTCCTGGGTGTATTGGCTGCCGATACCGATTTCAAGTAAGTCATTTACACTATTTAATGTCAGGCAACATTGGGTTTTGGTATTACCCCGAATTTACCCGATACTCTAATTACCTACTTCAAGTGGGCTGCAATGTTTTTGGCCGGAAACATTTTGGCTTTGACATTACCCCGGGTTTATCCGAAACCCTGTACCCCAATTACCGATTTAAAGTTTGTACTGTTTTTCCACCGGCAACATTTGGTTTTGATATCCGGATTTACCCGATACTCTATTTACCCTGTGCATGAATTACCGATTTCAAGTGAGCTGCACTGTTTTTTTAGCCGGCAACATTTGGTTTTGGTATTATACTGAATTTATCCAATACCCTAGTCACCCTTTACCGGAGTAACCGATTTCCGATGAGCTACACTTTTTTTTGACCTGGAACATTCGGTTTTAGCATTACACTGAGTATGGGATTTTAAGTCTGTGTTTTTGAGATGACAAATTAATGATAGCTAGAATCATTGTAGTGCTGTTAAAGCAAGTGGGGGCTTTACTTTTAGTGTGATTATAAATTCATTTTGTAGATTTTTATTTAAAATGTATCTAGTTATTCTCGACATGATTGCTAGAATCATAGTAGTGCTGTTAATGCAAGTGTGGGCTTTACTTTTAGTGTTTTTTTATAAATTCATTTTGTAAATTTTTATTTAAAATGTATCTAGTTATTCTCGACATGATAGCTAGAATCATAGTAGTGCTGTTAATGCAAGTGTGGACTTTACTTTTAGTGTTTTTTTATAAATTCATTTTGTTAATTTTTATTTAAAAATGTATCTAGTTATTCTCGACATGATAGCTAGAATCATAGTAGTGCTGTTAATGCAAGTGTGGACTTTACTTTTAGTGTTTTTTTATAAATGCATTTTGTTAATTTTTATTTAAAAATGTATCTAGTTATTCTCGACGTTTGTTGTGGAGACTTACAGCACGCAACGCAAATGACTGCATGACCAATATTTCGCTGAAATTAATTAAATTTTTAACTTAAGAAATGGAATTTTGTAAAAAAATTTTGTTTCAAGGGTTTTACGGTCGACGAACCCGATTTCCAAAATATAGTGCGTTTTCATGTGTCTGATTATGTATTTTGTGCAGTTTTCTGATAGCGAAATACAATTATCTAAGTTACCTAAGTACATAATATAATGCATCTTTTCATGGGTTTTGAATGGGCTTAGTGTCAGTCAACCCGATTTCAAGAATATAATCTGTTTTCGGTTGCTTGATGGTTACGTATTGCGTGTAGATCATCAAGTATTGTCTATATAGGTTTTTGGTAGAGTGAATTCGATGGTTTGGTTATATACAAATACTTCATCCATTGTCAGTTGTTTTCGAAGAGTTTAGGACTGTGACATTTTAGGATATCTTCTGTAAAGAATAACTGATTAAAGATATTGACGATGGCTATCTGTAAAGAATAACTCAGGCGTATTGACATGCTGTTTATGGATATTAATCACTTAATCTACTTATATATTTCCACCTTTGCTATTTAACACACTTGTATGAAGAATATTTATTCAGTAGCGTTTGGCGGGTCACAGTCTCAACCGATCGAAGCTGCGTATACAGTCGTTTACCACTGTAGTTTAATTTTACGTCTGTTTCAGAGTTGGTGTCGTGCTTGACGGCTGGATGTTTCCTCTTGACAAATCATCGTTGCATTCGATTACACAACCTGTCCTGTTTATCAACGCCGACAATTTTCATTGGCAGGCAAATGTCGACGTAATGAAAATGGTAATCCACAATAATTCGGGTACAACAGGAGGAATAGCCGATGGGACGGCGACGTCAAACGAGAACTCAACGATGCCTTACGATATCGCAGCGCGAAGTTCCGAGTCGCTTTGCAACGAAAAGCGGCTGGTAACCATTTTGTGAGTTATGGAGTTTTTAACTTTATTTCTGCGTTTAGCTGCAGTTGATCCGCTTTTTAAATGGATCATGTAAAGTCCGCCTTGTAACAGTAGGAGAACTAGACATGAGCGAAAAAATTAAAATGTGTGAGTCCATGCTTTTAGGCTTATTGGCATTGGCTAAGACAGTAAGTTATAAAACATTATACGATTATTTGAGCGGTGGGAAATCTTGACATGATACACTAGAAAGGATTTTACTGGATCGTTTTAAATTTCAGTCTTTTAGCATTATTGTAATATTTTTTCGAATTCGATTTTCCAGTATATTATAAATTTTTTACAACTCAATTTTTCTGCATACAATAAATTCTACTAAAGTATTTTGATAATACGATATCGGTGCAGGACAAGAAGTATCGTAGCGTGCAGTCAAATAAGTAGAGAATTACACGATTGTACCAGTATTTTGTTAATAAATGAACGTTGTAACGTTAGTTGCTTACGATTAATTTTTCAATCCTATTTTTCAAGTCTCAATGCGGTACCCACATTCATTGTTACGGAACAAATAGCATATTCGTTTCGATTCGTTGCTAGTGCAGACTTAGAATTTGCATTCGGATTATGACAGTCCAGTAACGTGTCACAGCGTTGCAATAGGACTCGGCTGTGTTCGCAACCAAATTTAATGTAACTGTGATGTCATAAACGCAACGGTCCTATCATTTGTCAATTACAAAGTCCTTGTTAAATCAAATCGGACAAAATTCTATTCGCGAACAAAAACTAGCATTTTCTGACCGGCTGACGAAAAATGTTTTAAGTTTAGTTACGCATTATTATGCAGCTGTTAAACAGAATATTAAGCATTTACAATAATACCAGACAAATTTAACATGTGAAGTTGTGCTGACAACTACGTGAGTCTAAGCTGTTTTAGAAATTGTCCATAAAATCAGCCAAATAGATCAACTACGTATGGAGTCAATGAAACAGGCTTTATACGCGCGAAAGTCGTTGTTGAGCTTGGTACTGCACCAAAATAGGTGAAGAAAGGTACAAATATCTTCTCGAAAGTTCCTTTAGAAACTTCTAAGTGACCGCATTATTAAACGTGTGTTGTTGAAATTATTGGATGTATAAAAATTTTGCACTGTATATTTTCGTTACATCTTCATGTTGGCGCGGCCTGTAGCAGCTAACTTGTTTTTTGTTATTGTTTCAGAGGGACAGTCCACGCTAGCCAATGTGACTTCGCGTTTGTCGGCTCATCATCGCCTCGACTGGCGTCTTTTCTCAAAATACGTGGCACTATCGATCCACACATTTGCAACACGATCAACAACGAGCTTATGATGTCGTTTATTAGACAACATTTGAGTGAGTATTAATTTATGCACATGAGTAAACTTAGGGTGCGCCCCTTACCTTCCACATCTGGCCTTAAATATCATTGTACCGTTAATCCGACCAAAGGTCCTATCTCGTGTATAAGTCGAATTTCGTTTTTAATTTGTCCCAAATATAACCGATATAACTATAATAATCTGAGCTAAAGACCTATCCCAGTATAATAATATTCGCAGTAGTATAACAAAAATGCAAAAGCCCTATCACTAAATGGGCCCCTAATAGGACTTTTGCCTCTGTAGGAGGAACTACTGGTATTTTCTTCTGAGCATAGGCCGTAACACGGTCACAGTTGTAGCGTGTTTATAGGTCAGCTGTATCACTAAATGGGCCCCTAATAGGGCTTTTGCCTCTGTAGGAGCAACTGCTGGTATTTTCTTCTGAGCATAGGCCCTAACACGGTCACAGTTGTAGCGTGTTTATAGGTCAGCTGTATCACTAAATGGGCCCCTAATAGAGCTTTTGCCTCTGTAGGAGGAACTACTGGTATTTTCTTCTGAGCATAGGCCGTAACACGGTCACAGTTGTAGCGTGTTTATAGGTCAGCTGTATCACTAAATGGGCCCCTAATAGAGCTTTTGCCTCTGTAGGAGGAACTACTGGTATTTTCTTCTGAGCATAGGCCGTAACACGGTCACAGTTGTAGCGTGTTTATAGGTCAGCTGTATCACTAAATGGGCCCCTAATAGGGCTTTTGCCTCTGTAGGAGGAACTACTGGTATTTTCTTCTGAGCATAGGCCGTAACACGGTCACAGTTGTAGCGTGTTTATAGGTCAGCTGTATCACTAAATGGGCCCTCAAATAGAGCTTTTGCCTCTGTAGGAGGAACTACTGGTATTTTCTTCTGAGCATAGGCCGTAACACGGTCACAGTTGTAGCGTGTTTATAGGTCAGCTGTATCACTAAATGGGCCCCTAATAGAGCTTTTGCCTCTGTAGGAGGAACTACTGGTATTTTCTTCTGAGCATAGGCCGTAACACGGTCACAGTTGTAGCGTGTTTATAGGTCAGCTGTATCACTAAATGGGCCCCTAATAGGGCTTTTGCTTCTGTAGGAGCAACTGCTGTTATTTTGTTCAGAGCACAGGCCCTAACACGGTCACAGTTGTAGCATGTTTATAGGTCAGCTGTATTACTAAATCTGGCCCCTGCATAAGAGCTTTTGCCTCTGTAGGAGGAACTACTGGTATTTTCTTTCAAGCATAGGCCGTAACACGGTCACAGTTGTAGCATGTTTATAGGTCAGCTGTATCACTAAATGGGCCCCTAATAGAGCTTTTGCCTCTGTAGGAGGAACTACTGGTATTTTCTTCTGAGCATAGGCCGTAACACGGTCACAGTTGTAGCGTGTTTATAGGTCAGCTGTATCACTAAATGGGCCCCTAATAGGGCTTTTGCCTCTGTAGGAGGAACTACTGGTATTTTCTTCTGAGCATAGGCCGTAACACTGTCACAGTTGTATCGTGTTTATAGGTCAGCTGTATCACTATATGGGCCTATTATAGTGGTTTTGAGTCTGTAGGAGGAACTACTGGTATTTTCTTCTGAGCATAGGCCGTAACACGGTCACAGTTGTAGCGTGTTTATAGGTCAGCTGTATCACTAAATGGGCCCCTAATAGGGCTTTTGCCTCTGTAGGAGGAACTACTGGTATTTTCTTCTGCGGGGCTGGTGTTGTAGGCATCTATGGGCCCCTAATAGGGCTTTTGCCTCTGTCGGAGGAACTACTGGTATTTTCTTCTAACATAGCCGTAACCGGTCACAGTTGTAGCGTGTTTATAGGTCAGCTGTATAACTAAATGGGCCCCTAATAGGGCTTTTGCCTCTGTAGGAGCAACTGCTGGTATTGCTTCTGAGCATAGGCCTAACCATAAGTTGTAGCGTGTTTATAGGTCAGGTGTATCACTAAATGGGCCCTACAATTTGGAGCTTGCCTCTGTAGGAGGAACTACTGGTATTTTCTTCTGAGCATAGGCCGTAACACGGTCACAGTTGTAGCGTGTTTATAGGTCAGCTGTATCACTAAATGGGCCCCTAATAGGGCTTTTGCCTCTGTAGGAGGAACTACTGGTATTTTCTTCTGAGCATAGGCCGTAACACGGTCACAGTTGTAGCGTGTTTATAGGTCAGCTGTATAACTAAATGGGCCCCTAATAGGGCTTTTGCCTCTGTAGGTAGTACTTGCTGGTATTTTCTTCTGAGCATAGGCCGTAACACGGTCACAGTTGTAGCGTGTTTATAGGTCAGCTGTATCACTAAATGGGCCCCTAATAGGGCTTTTGCCTCTGTAGGAGGAACTACTGGTATTTTCTTCTGAGCATAGGCCGTAACACGGTCACAGTTGTAGCGTGTTTATAGGTAAGCTGTATCACTAGAAATGGGCCCCTGATGAGGGCTTTTGCCTCTGTAGGAAAAGGAACTACTGGTATTTTCTTCTGAGCATAGGCCGTAACAGACCTTGGTCACAGTTTTAAGCGTGTTTATAGGTCAGCTGTATCACTAAATGGGCCCCTAATAAGGCTTTTGCCTCTGTAGGAGGAACTACTGGTATTTTCTTCTGAGCATAGGCCGTAACACGGTCACAGTTGTAGCGTGTTTATAGGTCAGCTGTATACACTAAATGGGCCCCTAATAGGGCTTTTGCCTATGCAGGAGGGAAAACTACTGGTATTTTCTTCTGAGCATAGGCCGTAACACGGTCACAGTTGCACGTGTTTCTGGTCAGCTGTATCACTAAATGGGCCCCTAATAGGGCTTTTGCCTCTAAAAGAACTACTGGTATTTTCTTCTGAGCATAGGCCGTAACACGGTCACAGTTGTAGCGTGTTTATAGGTCAGCTGTATCACTAAATGGGCACCTGATCAGGGCTTTTGCCTCTGTAGGAGGAACTACTGGTATTTTCTTTCTGAGCATAGGCCGTAACACGGTCACATTTCTAGCGTGTTTATAGGTCAGCTGTATAACTAAATGGGCCCCTAATCGGGCTTTTGCCTCTGTAGGAGCAACTGCTGGTATTTTCTTCTGAGCATAGGCCCTAACACGGTCACGGTCTGGCAGCCTGTTTATAAGGTCAGCTGTATCACTAAATCGGGCCCCTAATAGAGCTTTTTGCCTCTGTCAGAAGGAACTACTGGTATTTTCTTCTGAGCATAGGCCGTTAACCCGGTCACAGTTGTAACATCTTTCTAGGTCAGCTGTATCACTAAATGGGCCCCTAATAGGGCTATTGCCTCTGTAAGAGGAACTACTGGTATTTTCTTCTGAGCATAGGCCGTAACACGGTCACAGTTGTAGCGTGTTTATAGGTCAGCTGTATCACTAAATGGGCCCCTAATAGGGCTTTTGCCTCTGTAGGAGGAACTACTGGTATTTTCTTCTGAGCATAGGCCGTAACACGGTCACAGTTGTAGCGTGTTTATAGGTCAGCTGTATCACTAAATGGGCCCCTAATAGGGCTTTTGCCTCTGTAGGAGGAACTACTGGTATTTTCTTCTGAGCATAGGCCGTAAGCGGTCACAGTTGTAGCGTGTTTATAGGTCAGCTGTATAATGAAATGGGCCCCTAATAGGGCTTTTGCCTCTGTAGGAGCAACTGCTGGTATTTTCTTCTGAGCATAGGCCCTAACACGGTCACAGTTGTAGCGTGTTTATAGGTCAGCTGTATCACTAAATGGGCCCCTAATAGAGCTTTTGCCTCTGTAGGAGGAACTACTGGTATTTTCTTCTGAGCATAGGCCGTAACACGGTCACAGTTGTAGCGTGTTTATAGGTCAGCTGTATAACTAAATGGGCCCCTAATAGGGCTTTTGCCTCTGTAGGAGCAACTGCTGGTATTTTCTTCTGAGCATAGGCCCTAACACGGTCACAGTTGTAGCGTGTTTATAGGTCAGCTGTATCACTAAATGGGCCCCTAATAGGGCTTTTGCCTCTGTAGGAGCAACTGCTGGTATTTTCTTCTGAGCATAGGCCCTAACACGGTCACAGTTGTAGCGTGTTTATAGGTCAGCTGTATCACTAAATGGGCCCCTAATAGGGCTTTTGCCTCTGTAGGAGGAACTACTGGTATTTTCTTCTGAGCATAGGCCGTAACACGGTCACAGTTGTAGCGTGTTTATAGGTCAGCTGTATAACTAAATGGGCCCCTAATAGGGCTTTTGCCTCTGTAGGAGCAACTGCTGGTATTTTCTTCTGAGCATAGGCCCTAACACGGTCACAGTTGTAGCGTGTTTATAGGTCAGCTGTATCACTAAATGGGCCCCTAATAGGGCTTTTGCCTCTGTAGGAGCAACTGCTGGTATTTTCTTCTGAGCATAGGCCCTAACGCGGTCACAGTTGTAGCGTGTTTATAGGTCAGCTGTTATTTAGAAAACGCAGCAATGTTATTAATTGAAATCTATACCATACGAACTAATTTTATTTTAGATACACCGTATTTACAATGTCCTCAAAGCTGGCGATCCTGTTTTCGTACGTCATAAACTGTACTGTTCTGTCACATTTCTTCGAACTTTTGCGTTGGACAATAATCACTAACATTAAAAGATTTTGTCAATAATAGCCCAACACTGCTTGTTACCATTCACCATTACATACGTTGTATAGATACCCGCCACACTGCCTTTTTGTAGGTATAGAGGTGGTTTGTGAGCAACTGACGGGCCAGAGCGTCACAGCTTTAAATGTTCCATATTAAGAAATTTTAATATTTTAGGCTATATTTTCTTAAATGCTACAATTTATGCTTCGGTGTATTTCAGTGTTATACTATTAATTGGCAAATTATTGCTAACAATATTAATAATGTTTAATATCGATGATTCTTTGTGGGTACTTTAACTAAAAATTCTCTCTGGCCAGCTGTAATATCGAAAGATACTACTTTCCCTGGACGTAAAGATACGAATTCGCAGTTGTTTGTTTATTTTTTTGGAAGCGATAGATACAGTTACGTGAAAAAATCAGCTGCTTTACTGTTTGATACTCCAAGTGCAACAAACGTTATGCATATTTCAAGATCTAAATTCACCAAAGCCGTCATCCAACTTGATTATTGTATATGGAAAAGGAAAACAAAACCGCTTAACGGACTTTGACAATTAAGTAACGGGACCAACTTTAATACTGTTGTTTTCAAAAAATTGAATATCACGGCTACGACATCACAAATCCACGATGCTCCGACCACCACGTCACTGCTACATAATGCTTCCACCGCGACGTCACGGCTACACGATACTCAGACCACCACGTCACGGCTACACGATGCTGCGACCGCCACGTCACGGCTACACGATGCTCCGATCACCACGTCACGGCTACACGATGCTCCGACCACCACGTCATGGCTACACGATGCTCCGACCACCACGTCACGGCTACACCATGCTCCGACCACTACGTCACGGCTACACGATGCTCCGACCACCACATCACGGCTACACGATAGTCCAACAACCACGTCACGGCTACACGATGCTGCGACCACCACGTCACTGCTACGCGATGCTCTGGTCACCAGGTCACGGTTACACGATGCTCCGACCAGCACGTCATTGCTACACGATGCTCCGACCACCACGTTAACGCTACACGATGCTCTGACCACCACGCTACGGCTACGCAATGCGTGGTCGACCATAAGTATGGCACCTGCAAGAGCTATTATTCGCCGAGAAAAACATTTGAAACGAAAACAGCGAAATTCCGACGACGAAAGCTATAATTAAGATGGCGGTGATTTCGCAAATAATGATCCGGATTTTATACCATGACAGATTTCCTTTGGTTCCGATGTTAGCGACCACAATTCTGGTACAGCGACGGAATCTCGACAAGACGATGCTACTGCGGAAGCGAACATCGATGTTGCAAATTTGATTGATTCAATCCTTAATGAAGATCATAACAAACAATTTAGAAAAGCAACGCAATTGCTTTCTTGGAATACAGCTCAGAATCTTCGAGACACTGGACGAGAATACATCTCACTGTCTAACAAAGTAGTTCGTGCACGCAAGTACGGCCTGTCAACTGTAAATGTTCAAACCATTGCGTCAAAAATGTCCCACCATTCATACATGCTGCGATGCTTTCGATTATTACGCTCGAATGGATAAGCGCAATTACATTTGCCGCACATTGTCCATAAGCAACCGTCGAAGAGAACATTTGCTGGTCCTTCTCGTCACACGGTAACGAGAGAGTTTTATTTGACCGTTGACAGAAACGGAAATCGAGAGCGGATGTGTCGAAATTTTTTTATTAAGACGCTAGACGTTGGTGAAAAGTGTACTCGACATTGTTTGAAGAATCGGGCGTGTTCAGGAGATTATGCCAGCCACCAAACTAAAAGCCGCTACCCGCTTCATACATTGTCGTGGGTGCAACTGGCTGCTGTTGATGAGCACATTGATTCTTTTCCGCGCGTTCCTAGTCATTATTGTAAAAAAGTACCTCGCGAGTACACATTGAATCACAAGTTCAGAGGATGACTTGAATGTATCGGCTTTACAGGGAACACTGTGTTCATAGAAACCTAGTGGCAGTGTCTTATAGCGCGTATACTAGAATAGTGCGTGCAAATATATTCATCGGCCTAAGAAGGATAGATGCGCCTTATGTGTTAAATTCGTAAACTCTGACAATAAGGCGGCGCTAGAAGCTGTTTTAATACGCCTATTGAGTTAAAAAACAACGCAAGAGAATTTAAAGACAAAAAGGCTAAGGCCGAGTCAAACGTTTATAGTATTACATTTGATTTACAAGCTGTGGTATTTGTGCCGTCATATGATGTTTCTTCACTGCATTACAAGCGTAAGCTGTCGACATATAACTTGACAATTTGCGACCAAGTAACAACCATGGTTATTGCTATTATTTGACGGAGATCGATGGTAATAGGAGAGCAACAGAAATAGGATCATGTCTTTTAGATTACGTTAGTGATTTGCCGAACTCGGTTAAGGAACTTTCGTTCATATCAGATAGCTGTGCGGGCAGAACCGCAACCAGTATATACTTTGCACCTTATTATATATGGTGCGTGATAAAAACGGGCTAGAATAGAAACTGCTTCTAAAAACGTTGTCTATCTATGTCCCCGGAGACTGGCTTAATGTTATTCGATTAGCTCGACCTAAAAAGCCATTTAAATCCGTTAAACTGCTTCAGTTTGTGGATTTCCGTGACTTTAAACACCTAGCATTATGTTCGGGAATCGTTGTCCTGCTGTACGGTTCACTAAAGTTAGCAATTTCGTATTTCGAGGAACAACCTTAGCATTGTGCAGTACAGAACTGACTATAAGTCTGATATGAAGACAGTTGATGTTGCACGGTTGTCAACTCGACAACAACGCGAATTGATATTACAAACAACGTATTCAGCACAACTCACCATTAGCTCGGCTAAAAAAGCTGATCTGCAAGCTCTTTGTTCCGATTTGGTGATACCGAAGTTATATTGGCCGTATTATAAACAATTATCAACAACTGATCGCGAACAACAACAATTCAATGAATACTCAGACCAGTCTGAAACGTCAGCAGTAACAAGCAGCTAAGACGAAAGCGATATAACTGAAGACTGCCAGGATTTATGACTAGTGGGTAGTTTGTCCTTATGTTACATTTCACGGAAAATGTCCTATGTTGCATATTTCTTTCACCTGAGCAAAGGCCCTATCTCAGATCATTTTTAAGTTACATAGCTAGGTCATCTGGCTTTCTACGTTGTGCTAAATTTTTTTGCTATAAACGAAATATAAAACATATTATAGAGTGGTTTCTATAGTCGAACTTATTTAAGATGCTTGTTTGTCGAAATTCATTTTTTGAGATAGGACTTATGCTCACATCAACGACTCATATATTTGTAGTATATTTTATTTTTATTAAAACGGAGCGAGTTGCGTTGTCTGACATAGCGCATAATTTTTCGACAAAATTTTTTGTTTGATCATCTGTTTGTCGCATAGGACACAAATTTGACACTTTTTGATTTTGATCATTTTTGGTCCAGCCAACATTTTACGTTCTAACTCTTGCCACAGGCATCGGATCTAAAAGTAAAGGCTAGTACTATAATTTACAGAATCTTCTAACTGTTATTTTACGTTTATTAACAGTGGTTAGTGCTTAAGCATTTCTACATACAGTCACTGACAGAAAATCAACTGCACAAAAACGCATGCGAATGGATAGGAGAGCACAGACAGTTAATTCTGTCGGTGTCCGTAAAGTAGCTATGAGAAAATTATAACACTTGTTCATCATTTTTTCAGATTACATCGAACCCACTGAGCGTATTGATGATCTCTTAGCAAAATATGGGCAATACTTGATCGAAGGAGCGAAACTGAAAAATGGCGAACGAGTAAACATTTGAATAAAAGTCAGCCTTCTAGTCACAAAACTATTACCGCCACAACTATTTTGGTATGCATGTTGACACCGAAGATCATCTTCAATCGTTGCTGTGATAAATTTTGTGGGTCGTTCCTGTGTTTAGCTATTAATTATTAATTTTAACAAAAAAGTTTTAGTAGGTATTGCTTTTATTACGTTCGATCGTAAATATAACCTTATATTACAACGCAATATACAGTCGGGCGCATTCACTCGTGTATAAAGTGCTTTTGCGGTAAAATATTACTTAACTTGTAAATCAGACGAAGAAAACAGCGGAAAACCAAGGTAAATTATCTTAGCGGGAATGATGAATTGTCGGGACGCAATCAGACTCAGGAAATGCTTTGTTTGAGGTTAAACACGCAATGGCAGAAAAATATCGAGTCATTTAGGCTTAGCGAAAGCATTCCGGGAATGATGAATTGTGCAACGCAATTAGACTCAGGAAATACTTTGTTTGAGGTTGAACACGCAATGGCAGAAAAATATCGAGTCATTTAGGCTTAGCGAAAGCATTCCGGGAATGATGAATTGCCGCAACGCAATTAGACTCAGGAAATACTTAGTTTGAGGTTGCACACGCAATGGCAGAAAAATATCGAGTCATTTAGGCTTAGCGAAAGCATTCCGGGAATGATGAATTGTCGCAACGCAATCAGACTCAGGAAATACTTAAAAAGTCGGATAAACATGCAATTGGCACTAGGTGACAATCCGAGTTATTATGCCGAAGCATTGTGTGTAGGCTGGCCATGATGATTGCCCTTTACACCACCCATCATTTTATCCGCCTAGACCAAAGTCTAGTACCTGTTTAACGCATAGGTACTGCGAAACAATCGTGGCTGAGTCCCTTGCCTAAGGAGGTTAGCGCGACCACTGGATTCGAACTCCTCACATCGCGATTATGAAGCAGGGGCTCTAACCACGCGGTCACCAGGAAATACTTAGTTTGAGGTTGAACACGCAATGGCAGAAAAATATAGAGTCATTTAGGCTTAGCGAAAGCATGCCGAAGAATTCCCAAAGCATTCCGGGAATGATGCATTGTCGCAGCGCAATGAGATTCAGAAAATGCCTTGTTTAATTTTCAAAACGTAGTGACAGAAAAAATCTCGGGTGATTTAGGCTTCGCGATCCGAAACAAAATTTCATACAAACAGTTTCTTACTTGCTACGTAACATATAGTTAATGAGTAGAATTTACTGTCACCCTCCGACCGAGCGAGCATCGACTGTATTGTAACATGTTTCAAACTGCGATCATTTTCTGGCAGGTACTTTGTTCCGCCCATAGAGACAAACAACGAACATTTTTTTGTATGAAAACGTCTTGCCGATCGCATACTACAATAAAAGTAAAAGTTTATTTTAAAATGATTTTAGCCTCAAAAAAGTCCTGGAGTTCACAAGTTTATTGCATGATTCATTGCTAATTTTGATCACGTTTGACTAAAATCGTATTATACAGTACTCGCCAAAAATGACCGTCGCATTTCGAGCGAGCGAGTTCGAGCGAGTCGCGAGCGAGTCTCGAGCGAGTCGCGAGCGAGTGGCTCGCTCGAGATTTCGCAACTATTTAAACTAATAGAAAATTCTATTTTTAGAACAAATTTATTTCGAGCGAGTCGCGAGCGAGTGTCGAGCGAGTTGCGAGCGAGCGACAGTCATTTTTGGCGGGTACTGTATATAGTGTCTGCTGGTTTTGTTTCCACACTTTGCACAATAAATTTTTAACTATGTGCTCTAATGTGTATTTTGTATCCTACAATAATTATGCATCAGCTGCTGTGAACATTACAGAACTCCAACAGTGCTTATGTACTCAGTAGCTATCTTAGAGTTTAGATTTTTGTTAAAACCTAAAAAAATAAAAGGGATTTTAAGACATCGTCAATAATACTGAAGTTGAAGTTCTAGACATACTGTTACAGTTAACACATTCACTGGAGAAGCCGTCAAATAAAGCAGATGCCAGCGTGTTTAAAATGATATTCGTATGTCTAGATTTTCCAAAAATACAGTTTATCGTTGAGTCTTTGATAGTACCGCTGATACAAACTGGCTCTTGGCCAAAAATGTTACCACATATTCGCTTCATTAGCTCGGTTATTTTAGAGTTTTGAATTTTCATGACCGCTTGTAGCTTTGGGCGTACAAATTTATCTGATTTTGTTTTATGCAATGAGCCAATGCTATTTTCTGGATTTCCGGTAGTTATCCCAATAATCACAGCTGTTTTAGGTTACGCATCTGTAGATTGTCACGAAGCGTTTCGTCGAGACATGTTCCTTAATCTGATACTCTAGCGTTAGATCGTAAAATATCACTATCACGCTCTGGCTCATTGTGATTCTCGTGGTCGGTATATACCGGTTAGGTCATATGTGACACTGCTCCAGATGTGCTGGTCGATCTCGTTTTCCGTTGGCGAAGCTTCCTGTTCTAATTTTCGGGTATGGTATCACGATAAATACCACAGTCACCATTTTCCACAGCACCTGACGTGCCGAAAGCATTGTTTTGACTCGTCGCCTCGGCTTTAAACATAAATATGCCGCCACTCGTATTGTCATTACCGATTTCGTTCTCGTTTGATTCGATCACCTTCGAATTTCGATTGCGTCAAAATAAAAAAAAAGTTTAATAAAAAATGTTAGTTTCGTTTAATTTAACGAATTTCGATTGTGTTTAAATAAAAAATATTTTAATCATAAAATGTTAATTTGTGTAATTTAAACAAAGTTTGACCGATTGCGTTTTCGTTCGATTTCGTCTGTGTACGATTTTATAAGCACTTAATTCTGATTGTAACTTTATTTAGTTGCACATGCAGAAGCAGCTAATTTTGTATGAAAGAAAGTTACAGTCAGTGCTAATGCCTGTCGGGCCTCGAATGAAGTGGTCTCGAGCGAACACTTTTCGAACAAAATTTCTCGAAGGCATTTCGAAAAATTTTAGCATTTTTGTTATATAAACATTTTTTGATTTTTTTTTGAAATCCTGCGATTTCGACTATATTGAACACATTCTATCGAACACTGTTCAAACAGTTTGCGAACACATTCAATTAGTTTTCGAACGAACATCGGATAAGTTTCGGGCGAATGCAGTCTTTTCTGGCAGGGAATGTATGCGACAAAATTTGAGGCCAAACTCAAGCTGTCGCATTTATAAAGCGATATTATACAAGTTGTACCGCCTTCGATATGCCGAGACTAAGCCGGAGTTTTAGGCCAAGCTTGTTCTTATGCTACGCCTAAAGATTAACTCGGTGGCTGGGGGCGTGTTATCGTTCAATGTTATTTTTGTCATTATTACAACTGAGGTCAGAATATAGGAATCATGTCCGAATCCTTAAAACAGAAAATTATAAGGTATTCTTGGAAATGCTTTTATCATATACAGTGTTGTGCGTTTTATGCCGCGTATCGTGGCCATATTCAGGTATTATGGTTATAGATGTATGTAGCCTTAATTATTTTTTTGTATTTAATGCCTGATATCTAAACTGAACAATTTAGTACAGTTTCATACTACACACCGTGTTAATGATTTCTTGATTGTAATGCATTCATTATAGCGTAGTTGTATAACTAAAATTATATTATAAAAATATATCATGACTTTTAAAATCAACCTATGCGATATAGGGTTTCGTTCCGCGAAGGTTTTGCAATATTAACACCTGGCGTGTGCGTGCAGGGAAAAATCCGAAATATAAGTTTCGATTCGGGAAATCAGAGTTCGGAGCTGCAATTAGGACATAAAATTGGCGTTTTTTAATACTTTCAGTTTCACTTTTCTGGTCTAATATCCTTTGCCATGTGCCGTAATGCGGGAACTATATACTGCAAGCTGTGACTGAGGATATTTAAGATGAAGCTCTCTTTGAGTTGAGCGGTCAAATATTACTAGTTTCATCTAGTTTGCGAATTAGTTGTTAAGCAGTAACCAAATTCAGCTGCACGCCAAATTAACCCCAATTTGAAACGACATTTTGTATCCAGTGATGCAGATATATCTTAAAATGACAAGAAAAGACCTATAAAGTGATTTAGACTGAAAAACTGATTAGCCGGTAAGGGGAACTGTACAAAAATGGGAGCCTTCGGCTCCAGTCACCGTTTATTCGCGTTCTTGCTTTTTTCTGTATGCTTATATATATTGTAAAAACCTTATATTTGACCTCAATTGTGGTAAGATAGTTGAATTTTCGTAGCGCGAACCAATTTAGCAAATTTTTTTCATTTGAAGGCTATATAACTTATAAAGTGGGTCTCACCTAGACTGAAAAACTGATTAATCGGTAAGGCGGACTGTACAAAAAATGGGAACCTTCGGTTCCAGTCACCGTTTATTCGCGTTCTTGCTTTTTTCTGTATGCTTGAATATTGTAAAAACCTTATATTTGATCTCAATTGTGGTAAGCTAGTTGAATTTTCATAGCGTTAACCAATTTAGCAAAATTTTTTCATTTGAAGGCTTTATATACATTTTGCATAATGTCTATTTGATGACAGAGTCGTAGACATTCTGGTTTGTTGTAAGAAAAGTATTTGTAGTTTTAAACGCCATTGTATTTCGAAAAATTCACCAGATTTTTAAACCAGATCCTGTATACATAACATGTGTTGAAACGAATCTTCAACCCGGCTAAACTTTTTTTACGGAGACAGTGTTTCATTATATGCGTATCAAGTTTTGGCGTTTCTTTTGTATTAATAATCCGTCCACGGTTTCAGTGTTGCGTTTTATAGTATATATATACGATCACAGTTTTATATTTCAGTGCTGCGACATATTAGTCGCTTTATGGCTGGATTTCACGTTCGTAGTAAAATATTTTATCGTGTTGTTATGGTGGCAGCGTAATAATTCATTGAATTTGTTCTGTAACTTTGGTAGCATAGGAAACTAAATCACAGCAGTGTTACATTTTACATACATATTTCGACATTTATCGTTGGTATCGCGACCAACAAAGACCACCGATTGAGAATAGTGCCAACGCCACCTTTAGGGCCGGAAGTGAAACGCATGCTATGCCGTTCCAGCCTGTTACTGTGGCCCGTACTCTCTTTGATGTCCGTGTTGGACTCCACAACGCCGCAAAGGGCGACAACTAACGCCCTAATATGTGCTGACCCCATGTTCCATCACATGAACCCGGCTCCACAGCGCCAGGGGCTCGTATTGCCTGCGAATAACCTTGTCCGCTATGATATCATGTGCCTCATGTATGCATTATTTACTGCTTTTCATGTTATGTTTGTCCGCCGTATATGCCATGCTTTTGTACTCCTGTATGTGTAGAAATTTGCATGCGACCGCTTATCCGACTCGCCTGTTTTTGGCGAACACAGTGATGTGCGGTGGGTCCCAACCTGACCATCCGTTGACCCGTGGTAACCTGCCAAAGTGCGCCGCAATATCGCTCGAGTCTGATAGTGGGAACAAGATTTCTGAACACAACTCACAAGCCTGCAAATCACCCCTCATTTTGTTGTGCCAAGGCAACTCCAAATATAGCCGGCCGGTCTGCTTCTCCAAGTATACCCGCTGACACTCCCTACACTAATATATATAGATCGGCCCGCGTGGGTCAAGACCCGATATTGCGTCCTTCCCCCTAGTGTTTGGTATCATAGGAACCCTTTCTTTGACGTAGGACCGAATTTGACAATTCCCCAATTCCTGCATCCAATTTGACAGTTCGGAATTCCCCCGGCAACCCCTTGCCCCAGGCCCTTCCCATGCTTCGTTCTTTTGTCTGTGTCTTCGTTGTCTATCGTCTTTCTCTTTCCTCACTGTGGCGTGTGTTCTTTCTTCTCTCCCCCTTTTCACTTTCTTTTCCTTTTGTTTTCTGTCTGTATTTCTTTGCACCTCCTCTCTTAGCCTTTAAAATTTTAATTGAAGTTATTAACAATAATTAGTAATATTAATAATTTACATAAGATATATATATAAAATAAAACCAAAGGGTTAGACATATATATATTTATATAAATAATATATAGAAGTATACATCAAATAAAAATAAATATTCGCTAAAATTCGTAAGTCACGAATTTTAACCTACATAAAGGTGTATAGGTACATAGCGAAACAGGGGGTAGGTTCGCAGCCCGGCGCATGTGGCCCTGGTGGGTCTTGGGCTGAATGTTTCCTGGGGGTAGGGGAGTTCCGTCCCTGGCCCCAGGGAAGGTCTCATCCCGCGGCACGAAGCGGTCTTGAGCTCATGAAAAATTCGAAATCGGGAATAAATACAAACGCGTTGACCGACATGTATGTATGTAATGTTTGCATGTCGGGACGTGGCTAGCATTGAGAAAATTGTAGAAGTCTGCAGTATGAGCTGTTCTAGTAAACAAAAGAGTTTTGCCGCCAGACAAACATATAAAGTTGGAATATTTGTACGTTGGCCCATGTAAATATGAGAATTTGGAGTTGAATGGCACAAATCGGTAGGTGTCGCAACAAAAACATGATAAAGCCAGACAAGAGGTACACGTGTATTGCACGTAAAAGCATGGTTTTGATTGAAAATTAACAGTCGAATTTGGATCGGGGTTCACGTTTAGGAATGCAATTTAGTATTATTAATAATGTACTATTTTAATAATTTGAGATCGGTAATTAATATTTTCTTAGATAAAATTGTTTTGATTTGTAGTGTTTGATTGTCAGACGTAAAACAGAAAGATTATTTCACTAGGAACAAAGGAAAAATTCAACGAAGATCGCGACCTCTGCCCCATATCTGCAAGTGCAGGTTTTTTCTTGCCCCTTCTCTTTAGTGGGATGTTTGGTTTACTGTAAACAAAAAGTGCTTCACTTCCAAAGTTTTCCGATTGGCGATCGGAATCGAAATGCAAAAATAAGGGGCGACGAAAAATCGCCTCTAATTGGACGGCGATCTGAATTTGTACAGTTAGATAGCGGCAAAATTGTCAAAGGTTAGGACCACCGCCCAGAATAGTCGAATCAGTTGGACTTCGACACCACGGAGTTCGGTCGACTCTACTGACCGGCTAAGTGGTCATAGCTAGTGCGTTTATCGACGTGTTTTCATTTGCTTGCTCGTATGGTTTTTCGATCAAGTGACGTTTGGGGAGGAATCCACTTTGTTGTCCAGTGTCACGTGAACGGATAGTAGCTGGTGTTCCCCGCTGGGATCAAAGGTGTAAGTACGGGTGGACAGTTAGGACTTAACGAAGGGGGTTTAATTTCCCCAAGGTTAGGAATATAAGTAGGCGCGTTAACAACAACTACCATAAAATTATGAGTTTGATAATAGCAAATAGCTGTCCCATGAGTTGACTTCTCCGTCCGCCTTAAGGCATTCCCGGTTTGTGGAAGGACTGTTACGCCAATTAAGTCCTGGAATTAGCGACGCCTGATCGGAGTTCTTTCGTGCATTTTGAGTAGGTAAGATTTGGCGAAGTCTCTCTGATTCCCCGTGATCATAGGTAGACCATAAAATAGAATCGGTTGGATGTTACCGATCCAATTTTCGAGTTTATTGAGCTGAGTTAGGGTCCAGGAGAATTTTCTCTGAGCTGATCACGGTTGAAAATATCATTGCTAGCATGTCCTAGACTGGGAAGTTTGTGTTAGCAATCATCTTGGAACGAATGTGTTATCAAATTTGCAGCTGTTAGTAGACTGTTAGCGCCCATACAGCGTTTGGGGCCGAACGGAAGCCGTTGCAAGTGAATGGGTGTAGGCCTTTACTGGCCCCGCCATGCCATGGGCGGGTAAGTTAAAATTTAGTAGCTATGATTGAAATAAGAAAATTTGGGGGATCAAAGCCCGGCACTTGAGCCGAAGCGTGGCCCTAGGGCGGAGCCGTAACGTGAAAATTTTTAGAACAAAGTAAGTTCGAGTAATTTATATCAAGGTGCGAATTGATTGCTTTGGCACTGGGTGTTTGTTGGGAGTATTCAATGGATTAATTTTATGGCTTTCGTTTGTATGATAACTGTTAATACATTCCCTGATCAACTTTATACATATGTTTTGTGATTTATGTTTGTAGGGTTTCAAACTGTTAAGCAGAAATCAATTTTGCTAGGTCTTAGTTACCATAAGCTAAATAATCAATGATAATACCGACTAGAGAAGAGGTAAATTATATCGCCCTTGTCCCAAACCGTACGGGCTTATGCAGTAATTCATATTTATACACTACATCACGGAAAGTGGTCAATTTATCAGGCGCCGCGCTTGAATATCGCGATTTCCAAATGCCCTCAGGGTTCGCGCACGACCCTAGCAACTTTAATTGTGTAGACAGCACGATATACTGTTGCCCTCAGGGTGATATCGAGTTTTATTACAGTTTTGGTCGCCCCCATTCTTTCTTGGGATCATGACTGCATTTGGACATTAGAACACAGGCCACAAAAGACCCATGACGGGCATCACAATTATTGGTTACCTTATCTAAGCATATTGCTACATCAAATACCGATCAAGAAAACAGGTTCGGTTAATGTTATTTGTTCATTGTATCGGGTTTTGTCAGACTGTGGACATTGAAAATTTCTTAGGATGTCGAATTTCACTGGGGCTATTTAACTTTCTAGGAACTGCTAGTTAAATGTAAAATCCGCGCGTCTTTTTTGAGCCGGGTTTCGCCGAATTACTAATTTCTCAGGACTGTCATGATCACCCCAGGTTGATCCGCTTCTTCAAGAACTCTTCTCGAGCTGAGGCCCAACGCCTTAGACTTGTAGTATAGTTTAGTGACTGCGTTATTCTTTAACTATCGCATTTGGCAATAGTAGTAGGACTACGCAAATAACCAGGACTCATCTACCAAATAATCAGGGACTGGCAAGTAATCAATAGGAAATCACACCAGTACACTAAATCACGAGCAATAGATTTGGGCTTACAACGATCTAAAATAATGACAAGTACGAGTCTACGTCAAAACCGGGGACAAAACATGACTTCCAGCATGCCTCCCACGCTCTTAAATTAGCTCGGATCTGAGAAAAGTATTCCTCTGACCAGATGAAAGCAAAACCTAGAAATTTTTTCAGAGCGACTTGATCGCTGACATTTCAGATGCTGTTTTCATTTCGGCATTGTGACCCTTTAGGTCTTACATTCTTCAGGGTTCAGATTCATGCACATAGATTGGGTTTGAGGCAAATATTTCTGTTTCTCTCTATCTCTGTTATCATAGGTATGTTATTTGCACGATGACAGAGCTCCATCCTTCCTTTTATTCTTCGAACGCCCCAAAGCAATCTTAAATTTACCAGCGTTCGAGAGAACACAATGCAGTGGAAATTGCAATGCCTTGTAATACATAACAACACACAAGCAGCGACACAGAAGCAAACATGGGATCTGTATAGAAGACGAAGAAAGAGGAGTCGAAATCGGAAAAGATTCGAGCCTAGCGCATCGGGCCCGATTCGCCAGTTCACCATAGGTTGCATCTCGTAGGACCTCATATGTAGGATTGAATAAGGGCTGGAATAAAATTTCATACCATCTAGGGTGTCAACTGCTAAAATGTGATTTTGCACCAACTTCAGAGTCGGCCTGCACTCGACCCAATAGAAGGACAAATGCCCCCATAGTCTCCTGGCATAGATTAGGAACCTATCCTAATAGTTTGTTAAAACTTAAAACCAGCCTGAGATCATCAAAATTGGGCGATTCTAACATAGGGCGAAACTTCCTTCCTGGAGTACGCATTTTCGACCAACCTTGAAGGCCCATACCTGGAATCCCATAAGTCGGAAGGACGCCCCTCGGGGATTTTTGAATAGCCCAAGAACTGGACTATCACCGTAGGTGACCGTCCGTCACAATGGCGACGAACATAGGTAAATCGCCCCTACTTTGGGTATTCAATTCAGACCAACTTTAAACTGTTCCTGTTCCAGTGCTGTAAGTGGTAGACATGGGCTCCCAGGTCTCAATTTACAGTCTCATAGTTGGACTACCGTAATAGCAGTGTAGTTTCAGGAAATTACTCTTACTTACTAGGGCGCACATCCATGAACTCGGCATAAAACACCGTTCTCCTCGACAGTAAGGTTTGTACCAACTTTAAGCACCTATATCTAAACTCCTCTCGAATAGGTGAATGTCCCTACCGACTTTCTGGAAATCTAACGAGTGGACCATCATGATGAGTGGTTTTGGACGATTGGCCCTCACCTAATAAAATAGCGTCTGCAACACGACATAAATCGCCTCTTTTCGACGTACCGTCCCGCGGGTTGTAGACCACATTTGCGGCCCCTCACGCCCCGATTAGCCTGGGAACAGTTCCACGCCACTCAAAAAGGTGATGCTGATAATGTGAAACAGGCCGGCCATTTTAGGCATCCGCCCCCAGTCGCCCATAGGTGCTTTGCAGACTCTTAACTTTACGTTGGACTACGATCATACAGAACATGGTCAACCACCATCAGTTTAGTATCCTAGCAGGTAAAATATTCGGTATCATGAACGATCCAGATAGCCCTGAATATATTGGTTTGCGGACGCTCCAAGCCGCCCAAAAAGGTCACACTTCGACGTTCAGTGAGGATTGGTTGCATTTGCCATCGAGTAATCTCTTGCTTGTAAATAAGTAAGCCGAGGAATCTTAGTTTTACGTTGGTCACCCGTTGTTCCCTGGGATGACTGATCTCCCCGTAGGCTAGGATATAGGTAGTCCAGATGTCCTGCGAGAGAGAAGATCCCTAATCAACTCTGAATATACTGGCCTGGGTGTTCTCCCAAGACCGTGCGAAAAATGTTACATGGATAAACGTAAATGGATATCACCTATCGTTAAACAGGAACCCATATCTTCTATACGTGATCGTTCCAAGGAATCTCAACTGTACATTGTCTCCTGCTCGTAGGAAATAGTGGTCGCCGCCACAGGTTTTGGCTTTACCCTGTTATTTCTGTAGAAAATTAATTAGTCCAAATTCCCCCTAGTCTCTCGACCTAGCGAGGTCCTAGGTCATCAAAAAGTCACATCGCTGATGAGAATTGGTATCGACTGCACTTACATACACGCCCCTGTTTCCGATTCAAAAAGATCCCGAACAATCTTAGCTTTACGCGTGTTGCTACCACGTAGAGTAATGGTTAGCCTCCATGGGCTAAAGTAAGTAAGTCGAGTAGCCCGTGCTGAGAAAATCCCCACAAGGAGGCGTTGAGCAAATTAGCCTTGGGATACCCTCAGGCCATACAAAAAGTTGTAACTTCAGATGGATGGAACTGTCTTTGACCAACGAACATTTCCAGCGTCATGTTCAGTTAAATATCTAACAAAATCTTAAGTTTACCTGAGTTACTGATTTCATGGAATACTTGTCATCTACTATAGGATACCCTCAAGACTTCCTTAGCGACAGGATAGATGAATGACTGGGAAACCATCCCAGCCACACAATAACAAAATCTCACGCATTGAGAAAATGAAATGCCTTTTTTGGGCATATATTTCCTTGATAGTAATGATAGGTTGTTCATGAGCTTAATCATAACTTTACTTGGGTTATGCAGTGCACGCTGCAGTGGTTACCCTGATCAATTGAAATAGGAAAAATAAGCTAGGGATTAGGATTAGTCAAGAATAATAGGTTCGGGGTTCAACCCCGGCATCTTAAAACCTATCACTTCTACCACGTCCCATCCATCGGCTCGATAGTCATAACACAGTCATAATGTTCAAACCGAACCAAGAACAGTTGGACTCTTAAAATCAACTCTTAAAATTACTAGGATATCAATCTGCCTTCCTATATGAGTTGGAGCAGGACACAAAATAAGACCGTACGGTTTAGGGTAAAATCTGGTCCTTGTAGCGCCGCTCAAAAATCTTAGGCAAACTAAGAAAAGAGAAAAACGGGAGGCACAGGCCTCCCGCTCGAGCTTCTAGGAGTTCTAAACTGGCAGGGTGCGAGCTTCTCGCTCTCAGCAAATGAACGCACCGATACAGGCTCACACGAGTGTCGCGATCCACCCTACGCGTACCGTGGTACAAACCGCAGTCCTAATTTTATCGCTAAACCCGAACCAAAGCTAAGCAGTATTAAATTCCTGCCGTTTCTATTGAGATATAAATAATGGATAAATAAGGATAACTAAAATACTAAGGAAGATGAATGAGCCTATGCCCTAAGGGAGTGCAGCCAAAAGCCGGAGAAATCCCAAAAGGTGAAGCTACTGCTTCTGTCCCGAGTGCCGGCTCAAGGGAAACGTTTAGCACGGAGACCACGCAACGAAGGGTTTGTGATTCAGCGGATCAGCCATCGCAGCGACGAATCGCAGGGCAACTTATAAACCGTCGGTCACGCGTCCCCATCAACCGGTGTGAAACCGAGTGGACATCTAGTGGCCAGGGAATCGAAGTTTCCGATTGACCACGGTTGATCCACCGACGACGTCCGTAATTGCTCAGTCCCGGCGTGCCCAATCGCTCGACCCAGTAATCACAATCGACAAATTGCCCCCGCCCCCGAAGAACACACGCTTCGCCCGTGTTGGATGGAAACCTAGCCAAGGGAATAGCCGAAAACACACCAGAGTTTTTGTCCACATCGACCGTTATCACAAAAGAGGACGTCTTGTTACCTCTTACGACTGTCCTCCGTTTTGAGGATACCGATCGAGGAGAACGACGGGCACCGTCTATTTTCCATTAAATTTGTGTGGAGAATTATCAAATTTCCCTAGGTCAAGTACCGGCTTAGAATAATGGCAAAATTTCTTTTAGGATTTATAGGTCGGAGACATGTTCCGACCGGTAAAAAATTGCAATACGATCTGAAAAGGTCGAATACCGATGTGAGCGATCTGAAGCGCACTGAAGACCTCAGAGTGACCGAACGATTAACCTTCAGACTAAATATCAAATTGACGGGACTGAATTTTAACACTGTCCTATGGTCACTCTTTAGATGTCACTCGCGTAAATAATCGTAATCTTAAAGAGAGAGTTCAGAGGAATTCTCACTCAGGCACGCGCGTAGGACCATGCTCAGCTAACCGTGTTCAAGTCACTGGACCTACTCATTGCCAAGGGCGATACAACTATTGAAATTGCTAAATAGAAAAGACAGATTGCATGAGAGCGAGTCTTCGTCATAAGGAAGTTACGGAGCCTAAAATGGTGCTGTCCTCGGTGTTTTGGCCCTCGTGCCGTTATAATTCATCCATAAGTAGGCGTCACTCAGCAGCAAGAAATCGTTCCTCGTTGCGCCGGATTGCACCGTTGCAGCCTCGGTAACGTAAAACGCGGGTTGTGTCATAAGACACACGCGGACAAAGTATACAATGTGAACATACTATTTGTCAAACACTTTAGGAATATAACTGTTATATTTACTTGCAAAGTATCTGAAATCGGGAGTACCCCACCGTGTCCATCGTATCAGTTACATAGCCGTTCGGCAACCAAAAGATCTGCTAGGGACTTATAGCTCATACATTACTGGTCGAGTATTGAAAGAATAATATTGTTCTAGCATCGATTAATATCTACCTTAGGATAACCACGCCCACTTGGCCAGGTCGTAAGGTAATCGGTAGGCGAGTAAACGAATCTCAAAGCTTATGAACCTATGGTACATACATATATTATCATGCGTTGTATCACACATTATTTTGTATCATTACTTTCATGCATACTATTTATGTTATTGTCGTTGTCCAATCTTTTGGCATGCACATTGTCCGTCCTACACCGCTGCATTCAGAGCGAGCAAGAGTCTTCGTGTTTCCCTCAATCAGGACCCGATAACTCGATTTTCGACAGCCTCCCCGGGACCAGGCACATCTAAATTGGGAACCTCAGTGGAGCCCGTTTTTTGAGCACAATAGCTGACTGGCGATATCGCGAAATTGAACCCTCGGAGAAACCTGTCGAAATTCCAATCGTTAGTGATATAATAAGTGGTGTAAGCGTCCATTCCTGCATAACTTGATCATCGGGTTGCGACCGATTTCATGTCGCCGGGTATATGTTCTTGTAATAAAACCATGACAATATCAATGCTGTACTATGCCTTTTGCCTTACTAGTACATATTTTACAATGAACGCAAAAGAAAATTGGCCTTCGGCCTCTAGCGTTCGTTTTCTGGCAGCGGTTATATGTTCTAAATGTTTTGTCCGGTTAATCGACCAAAGTCACGCGCCGAGGCCTGCGGCGATCAAGCCTCGACGTGTGCCGTTTGGCTCATACACTAATCGAAGGAATAAATCAAAGAAAGAGCGAGATTAAGGTCCATCAAAATCATAAAACTTATCACGCCCGTAAAAGAAAGTCAATACCAGCGACCGTCAAATTTTCTAAACCAAATTTTATTAACACAGTAAACAATTCATCATCAACTAACGACACCACCTCATTTAGGGCCAATAATCCGACTATTAACTTTTAGGGAACTGTTGGAACCTTGTGGGTTTTCACATTGGTCAAACCTTTTTGCTGAGTGAACTCGTGCCCGAAGAGGCCAAGATAGAGCCAAATTTCAAACTGGTTTCGCATCGGCACCTAACTTATCTCGTGCATATTTACAGTTATATCAAATTGGGCGAGAAATCCAAACAACTTCCGAGTGATATTGCGATAGGAAATAATGGCATGGCACTATGACCTGTGAGCAGGTGTCAGTGTCAGCCTTCTTGGAGGACTTCTGCAATCATACCAGATACTAGATACCAGCGTAACCAGTCGGGCGGGGTCCGAACACATCTTGTGAAGCACGCCTACGGGATACTAAGCTCCATAGCTTGTCGGGTCTGCCAGGGAAAGGCCAATATCGAAAACCATGGTTCACCCTTCAGGTTATGATAGCCGGGGTCGTACGGGCATGGTGTTAGGAAGTTGCGCGTGTTAGGAAGTGTTAGGAAGTTTTTTACCAATGTTCTCCAGTTTTTTGCCACTTGACCGTGTTTGCCAATTGTCGATAACATTTTGTATGTGCCTTTGGTGCACGGGTAGCCACCATTCTTACCACATTCTCGACACCATAACTATGCACTCGACGTCATAATTACATAGATTGCTTGATGGTGCCGCGTTTTCTCAAACAAGCTAGTTTAGAATTTACGTATTGATGGTCGAACATTAAGCCGAGACCTATTTGCCTCGCACTGTGTTAGCAATACTTTGGGTGTTTGATTTGATGGCCCAAGTAACCCTGAGGGAGTTACGTTGGAAAAAGAACAGCTTAGACCAATAATGTCCGGAATCGGCAGCTTCCGACTAGGCTTAGTGTATGTCTTATTAGGACCTATACTTAGACTTAGGCTTAGTGTGTTGAGAAAGGAATGGCCTGCATTTTATTTGCTCCCCTTAGGGTGACTTTGACCGGTTTTGTTACGTGGCGAGTTAATTACAGACTTTGTCGTAAGGCGTGCGTTGTTGTACCTTCGCGGTGTGAGGTTCCTTAAGGAACCGAGCAACAGCTCTTAAACAGGGTTGTCACTAGCGTACAAGACTTGCGCGCGAGCGATCAAGCTTGAATCCGCGGTCTGAGCAAAAGTATTTTTCAAAATTGTAGAAACTACGCTTTTGTTTAAGAAGAAATGGGTTAGGCGAAATTTAGACTACAGCTCAAGCAACCCTTTCGTTCGTATATTGACACGTGCGTCGCGAATTTCCGAGTTTTTCGTTCGGCGAGCATGTACACTTGCGTTGTCCTTTCGTGGTGTGAAACTCCTTATGCGCGAGTAAACTTAAGGTGCGACCCCTACCATCCTCTTTTGACCCGATGTACAAACTTTGTTCGTGAACACAATGTGGTTTTTAACACCCTATCATACATTCGTCGAATTCTGTTAGTTTAACTATGACTGCCCGATGATAAAACGGCCGTTTGTCTGTTCAGTTAACGTACTGCCACTCTTTGGTATATGGTACTATTTACGTTCTCAAGCGCAAAATTCTGCGTATTGAGATCCGTATATTTGTGTTCGCTAACATAGTTCTTTAAATGCGGAATAATCCACCTAGTTAGCACACATCGATACACTGTAGTAATACCAATATACATAAGTTCGCGAACTTCTGTTTCTTAGCACAGGAAAACAACACGTTCGCGAACGCATGTGTATTGTGCACACACTAATAGATGCTTGGATGTATATAAACACTAAGGTTCGCGAACGCATTCGTGAAACGGCTACTATTTTACTTGCCAATAGGCGCGCAAAGGGGGTTAGAGGGTTACCCACTCCCCCTGCGGCCGAAACGCTAGGGGGTCACCCTCCTGGGGTGGGAAGTTCGCAGGTGCCCTCACACCACCCTAGACAGAAGTGAAGCCATAGGCGAAAATATACCATCGGGGACCAAAAAATGTCTTGACGACCGAACCCCATTTTCAAAAATTTTTGCTGACAGGGGTTACCCAGCAGGGGTGGCGACACCCCATGCAACCCCTTCATACACCTCCCTGGTATGACCGACCTTGGGCATGTATAAAATATATTTATACATGAGACAGGGGTACCGCCGAAGTACACACCCGACCCGCGAGTTCGAAAAGTAAGGAGGTCACCCGCGCCAATTGCCGCCAGCCACTCACCCCTGAAAGATTAACACTACCTGGCACAGCGATCCATCTTGCTTGCGCGCCTTATGTAATATATATCTTAAACTAATCTACTTATCTGCTGGATTCACAAACGACAACCATGTTTCTACTACAATATATTTCCTACTACGCTTGTCGCAGCGTCTTCGCACGCAATTTTGAAACAGAGTCAAACACACAATTACAAGCTCACAGGAACGCTGGGATTATTTCCTGCACTAAAAAGAAAAAGTCAGAGTGTTCATCTCCTAAGATCTGCGCATACAAACCACACCACCAATGCGTTTAATGCGGCCAGTGAGCAACAGATCCTCTACGTGGACCCCGAGGAGTATTAGGCCGAGCCAATTGAGGAATACCACAGGGGGTCCCCTGCCCCGCTCAATTACTCCAATCAATTTGACGGCCTACGAGCATTTATTCGTGTTTTAATCAAGAAACAAGAAAACTGTAAACACCAGAAACATTAGAGCCAGTAGTCCATTAAAACATGAACTTCTACAGCCCCTAATCTTCGCTCATTCCAAACTTTCAAGTACGAAACTTTACTTGAAAATACAAAACATGGTCAGAGAAATGATTAAAACTATGCCCGAAAGGCACTACATAAATTTCCGACCGTTTAAATTAGTTTTGACCTGGCTACATTAATAAACCACATCTTGCTGGTAATATAACTGAAAGTGCAGCACTCATACTTCGGATTTATGAATTCGAAACACACTCAAACTTATGGTTTATGTATTAGATAATTTCAGACTTTACTTTTCAAACGACAAACTGTTGAGAAGCAAGTCTGTAGGCCCTGAGCAATCAATACCGCGTAGCATACAATCCTTGTATTTCAGTTGTAATTCAAAACCATATTATAAATCTTATGTTTCTGTTTGCGTGTACGCCTTCAAGAAACTAGTAGAACATAACTCTATAGGAATCCTACGTCTGTAGAAACCAAATTTCTAACCAGATTCATAACCCAAGTAACCTTTTGGGGTTGTTAGAAAAAGAACAAGTTAGTGCGGGGCTGCGGGCAACAGCTGCCCCCGACCTAGGTTTAGATATAACACGGGTGCAGCAGGTTCGTGAAAAGTGTTGGGACCGATAGCTCCAAAGTCACCTAGTAGTTCACGTCTATAACTGAGTTTCCCCAAAAAGCGTGGGTCCCGATCTCTGCGACTCCAACGGGTGGTGCGCCTCTGAGATATAATCTAAGCCTTATATAGGTACCGAAGGTAAGCTTTGGCAGGGTTAGGCTTAGTATAGACGTAGGAAACACTTTTCGCACTTTTCAACAACAGACTCTTGTTTTTTTCCAGCTCCTACAGTCCTGAAAAGGGTAGTTTTGTTTTAAGGCACTGGAATTAATAGTTAAACATGTGCGATATAATTTCTTGGTTTTAAAATTGATATAAATGTACATATAATATAGGTTAGGAGTAGGCCCATTGTATCATTTACTACGTACCGTCGCAGCTGGTAGCCACAATGGCGTAGATCTCGTCGAAACGACAGGTGTGCCTTTCGTTTTTGATGCGTATCATAGATTAGGAGATATATGTCGTAATGTATTCACATTTAAATGCCGTTATAATGGATCTCCTCATGTAAACAAACCTGCATAACCTAACATGATTTATCGACAAATTTAAGCAAAACTTGGGCTGCGGGCATTCGGGGCATAACAGGCTATGCAAAAGACTGTATCAGAATATTTTCGCTCGTTCCCGAGTTATTCTGCCACGGACATCCGGACCGACGGACCGACACTGATAAATTTATCAGTGGGCGCATATCATATAATCGTCACTCGCTTCCCTCGCAGCACAACAATAACTGTGAAAGCTAAAAATAAGTATTCTGCTACCTGGATCCGCCCAGAGGTGTAACATTAAACCATTGCGCGCTTAAACTATAAAACCAGCACATCTAATGCGTCAACTTAACCGATGACGCTATCGTTAAAACTAAGAAAATTAAACTTTTAGGAGATTAGGAGATAGTTTAAATTTTTTTAAAAGTAAAAAACGACTGCTCTGACATAAAATTGGGTTACATATACAAGTATACGTTCCGACTGCGGCTCTTTGCGTTGGTGTTATCGCTTTGTGGTCCAGTTACGTTTGTGGCACCAGCTTTTTCGTGCTTCTGTGGGATCGGTAGTTTCTACCTAATGTGCTTTTGCAGCTACAAATACTCATATTGCACCTCAGTATTTTTATAGTTCATGAAGTCCGTGTATGAGACCAACTGAAATACAAAATTCCAGAAATTCTATGCGTAAACATTTTCTTTGTCACTGACAATTTTCCAACTTTGGCACCAGACTAGATGCTATGCAGGAACTGTTGGGGTTCCTTCATTTATATACCATTAGGTTTTATTGCTGAACAT
Source organism: Trileptium ribeirensis (assembly GCA_030248225.1). Lineage (NCBI taxonomy): Eukaryota > Metazoa > Nematoda > Enoplea > Enoplida > Thoracostomopsidae > Trileptium > Trileptium ribeirensis. The sequence continues at coordinate 16,978 of JASANE010030321.1, read as the reverse complement.
TCTGGTACGCGGCAGTCATAAACGTACTCAAGGACGTCATCACGTACTCAAGGACTACTGTACGCTCGAGGATATTGGGACCAACAAGATCTGAAAGTCAGTGACGAAAATAATGTCATGAACCCGACAAAGATTGATATGATATTGGATGCAAGATCAATGAATATTACAATTCAAGCAGAAACGAATAGTGACAAACGTTATACGAAAGCTATAAATAACTATATTAAATCGAGAGCGAATTTTACTGTTTATCATCAGGATTTCACGCCAGGAAAATTCCCACCGGCGCAGTATAGAGAACTACCGAAATTTATCGGTTGAAGCTTATGTAAATTTTATATAATTTCTCAGAAAAGACACAGCGGTATTAAACTCTTTTATGCAAATTAGCTTGTAAAACACAGCGGTTTGTGTAGTGCGCGCGATTTCGTTTAGCATTGATGTCTGGTCTGCCAACATTTAAAATATGTGTGATATGCTACTTTTTGTGAATATTTTTCCGACAGTGTACATTAGCATTATTAGAAAAGGGGCGTCCTTGATAATTTCTGTGGGGGGGCGCCAGCTTGTTGTAAGGTTTCCTATAGTAGATCAGTCCTATTTAGAAACGCGCTTCGCCGCCGTAACTAAATAGGTTGCACCAACCGAAACTAGAGACGATGCAGCGTCTCCCCCACCAGAAAGACACGAGTTTTATGTTTAAAATTATAATAAAATACGTTCTTGTAACAAAATGTGCACAGCGTATCGTGCAAATTATAGAGACAAATTTTGGTTCATACTCCCAATTTTCGACTAAATACCAATGTTAAAATGTCCAACAAAGTATTCTTTTTACACGCATCATTTATCTTAAAATTCATCAGCAAAACAGAAATTTTATGTAGCAACCATGAATAATATATATTGGAAACGACTACATTCAAAACATAGCTCTAAAATAAGCAGTATGCATATATGCAGAAGTATGCAGTTGTTGGAAATGAATGACGCTAGAGCAACAGTTTAAATAAAGCATACATGCAGCTGGGTTGTGATGCCGGAAGGATGGCGGCCAACACAGGGGGTAACCCCTGGCCAGCGAAATCTAAACTAGGGAAGTATGCCAAATATGATCACTGCATATAAATACTTTGAAATACAATTATTTTGTGATATAACATCTATTTATTGAATTGATGAGTTCTATATTGCTATCGTGTTTTCAAAAAATGCAATCTCTTAAGATATTAATTTGAGGTATTGCCCATACCAGGAACCTGCTCATATTCGGCGTATATAATTTACCAGCATCAGCACTCTCTGAGGGGCCACAACTTTGCTATATTCAGAAATTCATATTTTAAAAATTCGAATTGGGGGCACCCATCACGCTTGGGGTTGGCTCTACACCCGCCGGTCCTTTTACCTCTCCTGACATGGTCCACCGTTGGCCTGTATGCTCAAAAGTGACAACATACCTGTGCTTAGAAATTCTTACTTTCATGATTCGAACTGGGGGCCTCCATGTAGACACCCCTGCTCATACGTTTCAATTTTAATTTAACTCAACTTTTTTGCGCTTTGTCCAATCCAACTATAACCAACGGTAACGTTCGCGAACTATATATGTTAAGTGCACAAGCGGTAAGCGGTTCGCGAACGCTTTTTGTTTAGTATAAATATAAAAGTTTGTAATATCCATAAAACAAGCGTTTGGAGGTATGTGTAGTTGTGATTTTTTATCGAATACACGTAGAAAGTGGTTCGCGAACGCCGTTTGTTTAGTATAAATTAGAGATGTACCGATAAGAAAAAACACCGATTACCGATCACTCGGTTAACAACTAATCGGTATCGGCCGATTATTTAGTCTAAACTTAACACATGCATGCCGGTAGGGAGTTACCCCCTGAGGTCCGAACCCCCCCTCACTTTTTTCGCGGCGATAAGTGAACCCATGGGCGAAAATATGCCTCCGGCGGCCAAAAAAGGTCCTCACCGCTATTTTACGACCGACATCCCTAGGAAAATTTTGGCCGCCAGGGGGTTACCACTGATTAGCTCGCGCCCGGCAAGTACCGGCTACCTTGATAGGACTGCGAAAGTATCCTGATGTAACCCGATGACCCGGCTTCATTTCTGCAATATATAGCATTAAATGTGTTTAGACACATATTTAGCTGCACATGCTCGGATTTCGAATCCTAATTCTAAGCGGACAATTGTATATAAATATTTAAAAACCAATCGAATTTTCGTACTCTCAGATTTACGTTGTGTGCGCTGCACTTCAAGCTCAGTTAAAAATGTCTGTACTACCACGCATTTGAATTTGCGCAAACATGCTACCTATAAAGCTAAGGTATTATACTGATATACAGTGGCGGATCCAGAGAGGGTCTGCTGCAATGGTGGAGTTTGGGTTGGGGTTCATGCTCCCTCCCCCCACTCCCCGAGTCCGAAAAGTCAGGACGTACCTTGAGATTGAGGTGCGTAGCAGACCGCCCCCCCCCGGAAGGGGGAAAACTGAACTCATAGGCGAAACATATGGCGGTAAGGTCTTCTCGACCGACCCCCTGGAAAAATTTGGGCCTCTCTACCCCCATAGCATGACAATTATATGCAATAATAATTGGACGTGAACTACATGCTGCGTTTGTTCGCGAACTAAAGTTGTGCAGTAAAGACAGTAAACGGCCACGTTATTGTACTTGCGGGCTGGTATATATGTAAGTGTTCACTATGACATGCCGACGTTAGCGAACGGATTATCATTGTATTTAAATTTAGGAACTGATGATTTCACTTTACGTTCGTGAACTAACATTACTGCAGGTATATATTATAATATAGCTTTTGTTCACGAACGAAAGCATGCAGAAAAGGGTTTGTGTTTGGTAGCAAAGATAACACATACGATGATAGACGAAACAGTCATTCACGCATACCCGAACGTTTTGGCACGAATTAGTAGTCAAGCAGTTTCGTGTTCATTAACATTTTGAGTTTGTTTCCCAAAAGCACAAAATTGTGTTCCTTCTAATTATTAGTGATCGGCGGTTCATTGAACAACTTAACGCTAATCGGTGATGACAAAATAGGATGGTAAGGGGCGCATATTAAGTTTACTCATGCATTAAGGAACCGAGCAACAGCTCCTAAACAGCGTTGTGGCTAGCGTAGAAGAGTTACAAAGGGCGATCTGGGTTCAGTCCGAAGCCGGAGCAAAAGTTCGTTCAAAATAGTATAAACTACGATTTGGTTTCAGAAGGAGTTAGATAAAATTTAGACTATCGCTCAAGTAACCCTTTCTTTCGTATGTTGACACATTTGTCATATCTAACATTGGGTGGCTTATCCTGTTGGCGGAGTATTACAAACACGCCTAAAATTTATTTAAATAAAGTCATAATAAAACAAAATTACAACTTAATAAGGATAGTATCGCTTATAACGGCGATCTTAAGTCATCTGAGCCTCGACACCTCGGTTCAAAGTGTTTCAGCACTCTACATTTTTAAATGTAGGATCAGAGAATTTAAATCATGAGTATAGCATATGACGCAATTCGGACCAAATTCCTCAAAACTTTCACAACTTACTTTCCAAATTTGTCAGAGTGCACAGATTAGATCTGAATTTTGATAACAGTTCAATTTATGTGAGACTGTCGGTATTAGTGTGAGGTATTCAGTTTTCTTCACCAAAAATTATTTTGCATACTGTTGAAACGTTAGCCTAAATATGTAGTAAATACATGTTTTAGTTGTATAAAGTGAATTGAGCTAGCTTTCTGCTAATTTGCATGAGTGCATGGAATAAGTTGTTAAAAGGGCCGCATAGTTTAAAAGATTTTGGTTCAGTGGGATGTGGCAATCATCAAGAGACGACTTATAACTCATCCCTTTTGCGCCGTTGTTACTGAGCGTTTCGTATGATGAACTAAGCCGTTTCAACAACTTTTTGTTACGTTAGTAATAGTTTTGTAGCAATATCGATTGGTATTTCGTTACTATTTTGTTTATTGAGTAGCGCTCACATTGTTAACAAAATACTAAACTTTATCAATAGAAAATAATGCAATTATGCTTGCCAAAACAATAAACCCTACAAGATGGTGAACCCGACGTGATTCGGTATCATTCAGCCTATTCAAAGCTCAATTATTTCGTCGGCGATCTCAGTCTGGCGAAGTCTTATTCAATTCCGCAGTCGTCCATAATTGACAATTTGTCGTTGTTCGAGCCCGGGCGACCTTTCGTGAGTCGACATCGAGTATTGAAGAAAGTGATCGGATGTTTCAGTGTTTCTTTTGTCATGGTAAACAACTTTTGTTTTCTATGTCAGTTTGACGGTAGTGTGATTTCACAGGCGTCTTTTTCAAGCGTTGGGGAAATATAAGTAATTTAGCAAGGCTTATAGCTATTCGACCGCCAATTAAGGTAAGTTTAAAAGGATGGCTAGCTAATTTGAAGTCATGTAATTGATTTAGGACGATAACGAGCGAATCATGCAACTTGCACAAGTATTTTGCCGTGTAATTTTAATTAGTGGAATTGGTTTAACGCAAAGTAGGGAGCAGAGTTATACCGAATCATTCGCTACAGCTAACTTTTATTGTGTTCCGTGGTTCCGCCTTGCGCATTTTCAAGTATCCCTCATGCTATCTATTCCGTATAGTGAAAATTTGTTTAGGCGCTCATTATCTTTTAGAAAACATGTAAAGTCAGAGTGTTTTACTGTTTGTTTGCGTTTGTCCGCTAAGCATTCTAGTGCGTTAACATGGCTCCTTATCCTTTCTGGGGATGTTGAACTGAACCCAGGTCCGTTGGAGTTAAGCCAATACACTAAAGCGGACCTGGAGGCTGTTTTGCGTCTTCTTAACGAAACAACCCCTGATTTTAAAATTGCATCCACTGTGACGAAAGATGAGTTGGTAGCATGGGTTAATCAATATGGTGATCGGATTGTTTCTATACTGTTAGCGTCCGTTAAACCATCAACACAAAGCTCCACTGCTCAGAATTTAGTAGAAGTTGGTCGTACTATTAAATTGCCTGATTTTTTTGAGAGTGATACCAGGAAATGGTTTGAAACTGTAGATCAAATGTTATCAGGTACGACTGAGATCGTGCGGAAAAACAGTCTACTTCGCGTTGTTCCAGTTTCAGCGTTGAAGCAGTGTGGTGCTGAGGTGTCTGTGTCTTATGAACAACTCAAGAATCAAATTATCAAACATTTTGACGACACAGTAGAGCAAAAGTTGCGTAAGCTGTTGAATGAGCAAATGTTAGGTGACCAGAAGCCTTCTTCCGCGCTTCGTCACTTGATGGAACTGGCACCAAATAGTGAAAATCTTGTGCGGTTTAGGTTTTTTGAGATGCTTCCCAGCGAAGTGCGAATTGTATTGAGCACATTTTCAAGCGACACCTCTCTAGAGAAGCTAGCTGAAGCGGCTGACAAGATGATGTGCCACTTGCCACGGAGCGTTTCTTCAGTTGCAACTGTGTCTAAGCCATCGTGTTCAGTTGGGAATGAGTTTGATAGTCTAAGGAATCAAATCCAGCAACTTTCGTCCGCTGTACAAGCGATAACTTTAGGTGCACAGGGTGTGCGAAGTGGCAAGTACAACTCTTTTAGCAATCGTAGCGGCACTCTGTATAGTGATTTGTCCAGAAACAAACCAGTTTTTCGTAGGGACAGAAGTAAGAGTTCGGGTAGGTTTAATCCGAATGGCAAATTCTGCTATTACCACTTTTCGTTCGGCACGCGCGCTCGGAAGTGCAGTAGTCCATGCTCTTGGACAGCCCGTTCGGGAAATGGAAGCTCTCCGGTGGGGGCGCGGCAGTCACCGGAGTAAACTCTGTTCGTATTGCCGCAAGTTCAGTTGGGTACTTTGTTGCAGATACTGGTAGTGACTGCAGCTTATTACCAAAACATTTTGCCAATCTTGGTGAATTCGCACCATTTTGCCAAATGCAGGTTCCACTTATGAAAGCGGCAAACAACACGCCTATTAAACCAATTGCTCGTAGAAATGTCAAGTTTACAATAAACGGGTTTGACACAAATTTTTCCTGGAAGTTTTGGATAGCTGACGTGGTTGATCCCATTTTAGGTCGTGATTTTTTGACTCACTGTGAGTTACTTGTCGACTGTTTAACAAACACTGTTGTTCCAAAGTCTTGTTTGCTGAATACTATTCGCGGGATTGTTTCAGAACCTTTTTCCGTTGACGCACTACTTAGTAGATACTCTCAATTGTTTCAGCCCATAGCAGCGACAGATACCGTTCGTCACAGTGTAAAACATTACATCACTACCTCTGGCCCACCGGTGTTTGCAAAACCTAGGCGACCTAGGCGACTAGGAGATAAACTTCGGATAGCGAGAGAACACTTTGCTAAACTTGAGCAACAAGGGATTGTTTTTAGAGGAGAGTCTCCATGGGCTGCGCCGCTCCACGTGGCTACCAAGAATGACATCGCGGAGCCTTGGCGGCCGTGTGGGGATTATAGACGGCTCAATCGTGTCACTGTACCCGACAGGTACCCCATGCCAAATATTTCTGGTATAACCAATGAGCTGTCTAACTGTAACGTTTTTTCCAAACTTGATCTGGTGAGCGCATTTCATCAAATTCCTATTGCCACGGAGGATCAACCCAAGACGGCGATCATAACTCCGTTCGGTTTGTTCATTTATCGGCGGATGCATTTTGGTCTTAGAAATGCGGCACAAAGTTTTCGGCGTTTAATTGATATAGCACTTCATGGGTTACCGTTTGCTAAGGCGTACATGGATGACATTCTAATTGCAAGCAAGACTGATAGGGAGCATTTTAGGCATTTGCAAATTGTTTTCCAACGCCTTGAGGAGAATGGTTTGAGATTGAAAGCAAAAAAGTGCACTTTTTTCCAGCTCAAAGTTAATTTTGTCGGTATTGAAGTATCGAGCACTGGTATTCGTCCAGTTCCAAGTAAGGTTGATGCGATCGGAAAAATTGAACTGCCAAAGAACGTGAAGGAGCTGAGAAGCTTCCTCGGGACAGCTGGTTTTTATCACCGCTTTGTGAAAAATTTTTCAGATATTAGTGCCCCTCTTTCTTCATTAACATGTGGCCACAAAGGAAAGAGTTCGGCGGCGATTCAGCTGTCGGCAGAACAGATTATGTCATTTAAAAAAATAAAGACTGCACTCATGCAAGCGGTAACACTAGTTTTTCCTAATCCTGACGCCGATATTGAGTTAACGACTGACGCTTCTACGAAAGCTGTGGGGGCAGTTCTTAATCAGGTGGTCGGATCCCATCGTCAACCACTTGCCTTCTTTTCTCGCAAGCTGAGTAGGGTAGAAGCTCAGAAGTCGGCCTTTGATCGCGAGCTTTTAGCTATATATTTGAGCCTCAAGCATTTCAATTGGCTTGTAGGGCTGCGATTCAAAATTTTTACTGATCATAAACCGTTGCTTCGCGCCCTGGAGATGAAGGAACCAACACCACAGCAAGCGCGGTGGTTGTCTTATAACTCGGAGTTTAATTGCACGATAGAGCATTTGTCCGGCACCCAGAATATAGTCGCTGATAATATGTCACGGTTTGTTGGAGCACTTACAGTTAGTTTTGACCAGTGCATAGCTGAGGAACAGTCGAAGGATGAAAGCTTACAAAAATTTTTTGCTTCAACGGAGTCTGTACTTGTTGAAAGGGTAATTAACGGCGTTCAACTGATATGTGACCGTTTTTTTCGACCGTACGTCCCAGAGTCGATGAGGCATCGGCTATTTCAACAAGTCCCCGGTTTATCACATCCTGGACTACGCGGCACTTTGCGGTTGATTAAGAATGATTATATTTGGCCGGGAATTGGTAAGGACATTTCGCTGTGGGTCAAGCATTGCGAAAAATGCCAGAAATCGAAAATTACGCGGCATACTAAAGCGCCAATTGGTCAAATACCGACTACTGGGCGTTTTCACACAATTCATATAGACGTAGTGGGTCCGTTACCACCCTCTTGTGGATTCAGGCATCTTGTAACAATAGTGGATCGCTTCACCAGATGGGTGGAGGCAATACCAGTTGCAGATATTTCGACTGAATCTGTCGTCCGCGCACTTCTTCAGGGTTGGATCAGTCGATTTGGTGTTCCACGTGCAGTAATATCAGATCGTGGCGCCCAGTTTGAGTCTTCACTTTGGAATCTATTGATGAATCGCCTGGGGATTGTAAGGAAGCGTACTACTTCTTATCACCCAGCTTCGAATGGCGCCGTAGAACGTTTCCACCGCACTCTTAAAAACGCGCTGCACGCGACATGTGACTCAGCAGATTGGTTCAACGCGCTTCCACTAGTTTTACTAGGAATTAGGTCGACGATAAGCGACCAAGGGTTTAGTCCGTCGCAATTGGTGTACGGATCTAACGTTGAGTTGCCAGTAGACTTCTTTGTCAAATCCGAGCATGAGCATGATGTTCCAACAACATTGTTTCTAAATAAGTTGTTTTCGGCTGTTCAAAACTTTCCCGCTCCGCGTCGGGAACATCATGCTGCTCACCTTGTTCCGAAAGATCTTGTACGTTGCTCGCATGCTTGGGTACGGCAACATTCCCCAAAGTCTTCTCTTTGTAGCCGCTATGCCGGGCCTTTCAAGATTGTTGACCGGGACGACAAAACTATTTCTTTGGAAATCAATGGAAACAAAGAACGTTTGTCTATAGATAGGGTGAAACCCGCTTTTCTGTATTCTGAATTGTCAACACCAACACCAACTGAACACCGTGATCGCGAAACAAAATCGATAGAGTCACGTCATAGAACTTCCAATCCTGCGTGGCCATTCGATACAGTTGTGTTGGCCAAATTCCATGGTTATCCACCGTGGCCAGCGGTGGTTGTAAACCCTCTCGAAACTCCGTTACGCCACACTGCTCCGGGTAAGTTTGATGTTGCCGTACGTTTTTTCGGCACAAACAGGTATGCTCTTATTCCAGCAAAGCATGTGTTTAAGTTTCATAGTTTGCAAACGAAACATCGAGGCCTGAATAGAGCGAGTAGGCAAGCAGAAGATTTCTTGTTTGGTCAAAACGCTTTTTGTCAAGATAGTAAAACTGCGACAAGTCTCAGGACTAAAACAGTTTCATTTGCGCCAATTGCAGCACGCTGCTAGTATCGCGGACTGGTATCGAGGCGCTCGCAGTAGATCCAGTCACGTGGTCTATCTTTGTGTTGGGATTTGCGCGGGATATAGTTTTCCATAGTTTTTTAGTGTTTTCATTTGTTTCCTTCAGTTTCAGGGTGCGTACTACTTTTTGGGACCGAAGCATCCACTTTCTCACTTGTATCCGTCTTCCGTGGTGCTTTTTGACTGGCAATGGTCCACTGTCGAACAGCTATATCAGTTTGCAAAAGCGACACTCGGACAAGATTCCAGTTCTGCAACGCGTATCAGGTTAGAACCTGATGGAGTTAAACAAAAGCGTTTGAGTAAAGCAATCCGTAACAGCCATCCACATTGGTGGAATATTGTTAAACGGGACATAATGTTACGTTTAGACTTTGAAAAGTTTGATCAAAATGAGTGCCTAAGCGCCTTTTTGCTTAATACTGAGTCTAACACTTTGGTTGAAAACAACCGCTTTGATCATTTTTTGGTATTCCACGCAACGAAGGGGGAAAATTTTTGATGTCCATACGCGATTACTATCAGGGAAACACAGGCACGTTGCCGGATTTGCTCGTTGTTAGTGACTCGTTACCTAAAAAGCTAAAGATATACGAATTAAGGCAAAGAATGAATCGAAATCTTGCGGTAATAAGCCTACCGGGCGCAAATTTCAGTACATCGCTCAATTAGCACCTTGGCTGACTGGGAAATACATCAAGGATGTAATCGTTGTTGCTGGTACAAACAATTTAGTTAGCAGGGATAACAAGGCAAAGATGGGTCCAAAAAATTGTTCAAAGAGATTAAAACGTTCATTGAACATTTCAGGAAAGAGTGTCCGCTGGCAAAACTTCACATTACTTGCATTTTAAATAGGGCGTCGTCTGTCAATCGAAGAATCAATTCTCACATTGGTCGTTACAATGCCATGCTTTTGGAGGCGTACAATCAACAGGAATTGCCATCAAATATAAGAGTTCTTAAGTTCGAGGATCTTCCTGACGCTTGTTTTGTTGATGGTTTACATTTAAATCGTGATGGTGTTGCAATCGTACAAAATTGTCTTATTAATTATGTTATGTCATTGACTTGAATGTTTTCGTTTTATGTAATAATTTTGTAATTTAAGTGGTTGAACCAGATCTCTCGGTTTAAAAATTCGTGAGGGTTTCTCGTTAGTGGCTCCGCCTCTTGCCCGGGGGGTAGTGTGAGGTATTCAGTTTTCTTCACCAAAAATTATTTTGCATACTGTTGAAACGTTAGCCTAAATATGTAGTAAATACATGTTTTAGTTGTATAAAGTGAATTGAGCTAGCTTTCTGCTAATTTGCATGAGTGCATGGAATAAGTTGTTAAAAGGGCCGCATAGTTTAAAAGATTTTAGTTCAGAGGGATGTGGCAATCATCAAGAGACGACTTATAACTCATCCCTTTTGCGCCGTTGTTACTGAGCGTTTCGTATGATGAACTAAGCCGTTTCAACACCTTTTTGTTACGTTAGTAATAGTTTTGTAGCAATATCGATTGGTATTTCGTTACTATTTTTTTATTGAGTAGCGCTCACATTGTTAATAAAATACTAAACTTTGTCAATAAAAAATAATGCAATTATGCTTGCCAAAACAATAAGCCCTACACTCTCCAAAGAGCTTCCTAACCAGCAAAAATTTCGGCTTGACGATGCGTCGTTCCCAGAGGCTCATTTACTCTCTTCTTTTTAGGTGAAAACCATAGTCCATTTTTCTCGAAAAACTGTCTGTTACTCGAAAATTTTGGCTCTCTGCGACAATTGTTTAAGCTCAATAATCTAATGGAATCACACAAGTTACATCATCACATACCCTTGCGATCGTTCGCTCCACTCCTCACGAGCTCACTCCAGCATGGTATATATTTTATACGTCTATATATGAATCATCTGATTGTTGCGAGCGAACGTTGGAAACGACAAAAAGTGGGCAACTGGACACATTCAAGATTTTCGCCTGGCCAATATCAACACTTAGCACACTTAATTTGCGACACAGCCTTACTTGCTATTTTAAAATTTGATCACCAAACCATTCGCGTTTTATCTCGCATCTATAAATGCGATTTGCAGCATACGCATCCCAATATATCATTATATGGACAACATTAACAAATTTGAATGTCAGTATGTACTTATAACAATCGATATCAAAATCAATACCCAACCCTGTAGACGAGCCAGATAATTACAGTATCGTCGAGAGAGTTGTGAGGAACCAGTCAGTGTTTGTATCCCAAAAGAAGATTCAAGGTAAAACTCAAACACATCTCGTCTTTTAGAATTTCAAAGTACAAGGAGCGAACTGAGGCCGGCCTCCTCATATCTTACAGGTACGGGGTAGGTACACCAAGGCGCTGGATCGACAATAAAGACAAGCAGCAGAAAGACGAAAAAACTCGAACCTAAATCTAAACTTATAAGCAAAACGCACAACCGCTCTGTTTGAAAATTTTGCGCGGCTGTCCCTGATGGCGCATCGGAGTACTGGCTTTGATACCAATGTGTCTACACACTGGTTTTCAAACCCGGCCCAAGTAATCCTAAGGGACTTCCCAAATTCCGGAAATTTTGTAAAAAAACTAAATTCCGGAATTCCCAAATTCCAAAATTCCCAGGTTATTTGGATTCCAAATTTACCAAATTCCCAGATGTCTGAGTTGCCAAGGTTCCGCAAATTCCAGAATTTCATGTTCCCTAAAGCTGCTTCGAAAAAGCGCATACACGGTCCCATCTCTGGTGGTTTCAGCCGACCTTGTTCGGATCGTGGATTCTCTGAAAACAGTCCAAAGTCAGTCAAATAAAATTATTGAAACGCACATTAGCTGGTGAAGTATCAACTAAACACATTTTATGATTTATTTATTTAATTATCCTTAAATGTTGCAAATGTTTGAAGATTTTGTGGGTAACATACGCTGTGTTTTTCCTGTGTTTCTGTTTAGTACCACACATGTCCGTATGTTTCACTACATTAACATAATACGACAGGCCTTCGATATTCCGCTGCTTCGATCTATAGTACCTTTATGCTGCGTTTACGTTATAAGTTGCCCGCCAGGTGGAAGTTTTGTCCGGGTACAGCTTACGTAACACCGTTAACGATATAGTATACAGAACACCAACACTATATTCTAAGCAATTATATATGGTGTTCCGGACACCATCGGCACATATGTATGGTGTCATGACACCCTAAACTTATAGCTAGCGGTTATAAAAATTCTTTGGGAAGATGCCTTGTTGTTTTCCCGTGGCAGGGATTTTACACAGTACACGCTCTGACCATGCACTTTTTACGCAAAGCTTTAAACGGCATGGTTTATAGAATATTATCAATTAGCCTAAATAATTTTGAATTTTCATTTAGCTAATTTTCCCGCCTTATTGAATAGGGGAGGGTTTGGGGCAAGAGGTTCCCGGGGGCATTTCAATGGGCTGGGGTTAAATTCGTTCCAGGACAAAGAATGAGTTCGATTGATACCAAACACTAAGGAGTTAGGCCCAAAATTGGGTCCTGACCCATACGGGCGAGTTTATATATATTAGTGTCGGGAGCTTTGGCAGGCTTTCCTAACCTAACAGCTGGGAGGAATGATGCTCGCCATGAAAAGGCGATTTTCGCGAAAAAAGGCCATGAAAAGGCGAAAAGGCAACCGTTGCACTCGCCATTAAAAGGCGATTCAGATGAGGGGCAATACCCTTGTCCCACGGGTGGGAATTACAAAAGCACAAAAATGATGAAATTAGAGAGAGTCTTCGCGACGGTAGGGGCGCTATTTAGGCCTGTCCTGGGTTGATGGAAGGGGGTATGGAGACTCGCCGGATATATTCGAAGTCGTCTCGACAAAGTGAACAAAGTGATGGATGTTTTGCAGCTTTTTGCAGATTGTTTTGGAGGAGCGGTTGCAACGCTCCGGATCAAAGGATTTTAATGGGAATGAAAAGTACGAACGCATTTTCACCGACCCAATGTACTAACAAAGGGGCTGCCTGTAACGCGATGGTGCTCTTGAGTTATAGATTCGCTAAATCGGCACACTGGTACCCAAAGGGCTGATCTACGGCTTTCCCTAGAAAACTGTAAAGAGTTATAAATTAGATGATGGCGTTAATTCGGAGGCGATTTGGCCCGAATCGGTTCGTATTGTAGCAGTAGCAAGCAAGACAGGGTAATTTACGTCAGAAACAGAGCGGGCTTAATTCTATCCTAGCTTTGGGAAGACACTAGAGGCCGAAATAAATTTGCGACGTAGAAAAGTGATGCAATCAAATGATGACATCAACCCAACCTAGCGTAAGCAGCGGTTGTTTAGACGAGTAAGAGATAAAATTATTAATATAACTCGACAGCGTATGAACCGAATTTGTTGTACTAGACCTCGTTGGAAAACCCATTAAATTTTGCACCAAAAAGTATTCGGGGCATGATTTCTCGTTTCGAAGCAGTAATCGGCTACGGCTCGTTGAAGCCGTGTCCGGTTCATTCGTCTTCCAAAATCCAAATTTGTTGTTTTCGCGCTTGTCGTTGTTTTCCTTTAAGCTCAATCACGGGAATAAGTATTGGTTAAGCTAGGTAAAATTAATATTTTGATATTTGTCTACTCCGCAGCAAATTTCAGTGTCAGTGCTGTTCGTCGTTCGGCGAACAGCCACTGCCGTTCGATGCATGGCGGGCGCTGAGAGGCCTCCTATTCCCGGACGGTTGTAATATTGATCCTATGTATTTAAGAAACTCTTCCTATATTCTGACCTAGTCGAAGTCCCTAGAAATTCTAAAATTTTCCTATAATCCTATCTACGTAATTTCGCGTCTCCTTGATTCAATACCTGCGCCAATATAAAAGCGCGACATATACAACGGACAAACAAAGCAACACGAAAAGCGGTTAAAATTGCATACATGAAAGCATATGGTACACAAATGGACAAAATAGCCAAGGTCAAAAACGAGCAGTACAAATCCAAGGCGCTATCGGGTCAGGTTGATCCGATGGGGCGTTAGAGCGGATCGCGTCGGAGTGTGAATTATCAGCCTTTCGAGCCTATTTTAAGTTCATAAGGAACCTTGATGATAGCATGGGCCAACGTAACAGACCGGAAGGGTCCTGTTACATAAATAGGGATTCGATACTGGTGTCCGTACAACGTGAACCATAATGACGTCAACTGTTGACATATATCAAGGATTAACTTGTACACTTTAAAAATTTTGAAATTTGAAATTTGTTGTTCTGCGCCTTTTGGGAACGCTAATGCGCGAACTGGGATAAGATGTGTGAGTAGATATGGTAAAACTGAAGATGGTTTTAATTTCGGGTTTGAGTTCAAATGAATTTTCACATAAATGATCCAAGGCCATGCACTAGTATTGTTCAACGATGTAAAATCATAGTACACAACGATTGGTTGACCGGTAATGAGATGGTAATGTGAGTAAGGGATGATAACCGAAAGAAAACTGCGAAGGTGCATTTCAGAACTAATCTGAAGCTAATACTAAGCCTACTTTAAAACTCAAAAAGACATGCATAGAGACAGAGACAGCTATTCTGGGGCAGTGGGCTAGGTACTAACAAATAAATATAAACAATAACCTGGTTCATGGTTGAACGCCTGTTTGAGCATTTTAATATGTTAAGCAAAGTTACGTATACCGGGGAAAACTTAAATTTGTCAACGCGTTATGGAGATGCATAAGACAACCGATATAACCAAAAACGTTGGTATGAAAAAGATTTTAATCATAGGTGTCAAAGAGGTCCGTCGGTTTAAATATCAGGTGAACTAATGTGGAACAAGCAAACAGGTAAAACTCAAGCATAGAGAATCCGGTTATTTCTTGACCTTGCCAAACTTTGCGTTCCAGCTTAAGTTAGGACTGACGCGGGCTACATGTTAATGCCGCAAGCCTGGATCAAAAATCTTAATCATCGAGACTTAGGAAATTTAGCATGGATTCTGAGGCTTACATTGAAAAAACTTATCGTCGTTATACAGGTGGTCCACGTGAGTCCAAATCTATGATAAATAAGTTAGCTCTGGAAGTGATGCAAAACTGAATCATGGCTACTCCCGGGGGTTCTCAACCTGTAGATGCAACCTCTGGGGTTCTCAATCCGATCACAGCCTTATTCCGAGCCAGTATTCGGTAATTGAAATTAAAAAGCAAGCCAGTTATCGGTTAATTGAAATTAAAAATTTGCCTCTCCAGGCCATAAATTTTGGGGACGATTTTGAGCAATGGCTAAGCACCTTCGAGAGAATCGCTTTGACAAACGAGTGGGACCATGCAAAAATGGCACAATTATTACCGAGTTGTTAGACGAAGCGCCTTCTGCGTAACACCCTTGGTGCGTTGTTACGCATAAGGGCTTGTGTGTAACAACATTACTAATGTTGTTACATGCACTCGTACCTTTACAACAATCGATTGTTGTTACGGGTCGTAACTATACATACTCAATGCCTGAGATCTCAGGGTTGGTAGCTGTGCTACGGGGACGGAAGGCACGGGAAAATTGTGTGACATGAGTGTCCCACTCTTCTTTAAGAGTTCATGCCGAACTCTTGGCTTATTTTATATCGCCACCTCAAATGGCTAAAAATAGTACCATTTTGTATAACTGCCATCATAATGTTGATTCTTTTAATTGAAACAATTTATATTTAGATGATTTCCATCCATAATCATTATAAAGAGTATATTCCGTAACCCAGAGTACCTTCTTACGAAAAAGCAGTAACAAAAATGCTTCGATACTTTTTATAGCTCATAGTTCCATCACGGTTCACTTTTTGCTTGGCGAATATCTCTAGACATAATATTAAACTGTAGGGGTGTTAATAAACCAGTCGTTAGCGCACCTTCTAGTTAAAATGATAGGGATTGCATTACAGTCTTACAATAACATTTCCCGTGTTTAAGCAGCAAGTTGGACACATTCTGGTCAATTTAGATTTCATGCCAATTATTCTACGAACTAAAAATCATATCAAAAGTCGATGATGATTGGTTCTACACTAGAGATTATTTCAGCAGAGTCGACCATCACCGATTCTTGATATATTAAGCTCAGGAACAATCTTCTGCTTCTGCAATTCTAAAATGTTTTAACTTTGCCATGTGTCGTGAAGTTCTTAGCATTCAAGCAATGAGCATTAGCTATTCAGTTTGTTTGGCTACAGATATTTAGCGAAGTATTAACACATTCCATCCAAATTATATATTTTGCACATATCTTGTTAAAGCTAAATCCTTCGCTTAAATTTTTCAAACATTCAAACATTATTTGTTATTGTGGCGTCGCCAAATGCCGATCGGATTACACACAAATAGAGTGACTTGCGGTAAATTATGTCACTACAACAAAGCATGCCGCCGCGTCAGACGGCATCGTTGTTACTGCCTTCATCACAAACAGTGGGTTGTGCGTCGCGTTAGAATTTCTTAAATTTGTGTGAAATGAAACGTGCTTTCAACGCTGAACTACAATAACAAAGGGAATGTATGACAACCGGATTTCATAAAAAGCTCTTTTTTGAAGAGGAAATCTAGGACAGAAAGAAACTATGGCATAAAAATAATTTTACTGTCATTTATTATTTAAATATCGTTCATTCGCTATGTTCATTCATTTTGGGTTCTGTCAGAAATGAAACGCGCTTTGAACGCTGAACAACAATAATAAAGGCAATGTATGACAACCACATTTCATAAAAAAACTGTTTTTGAAGAGGAAATCTAGGACAGAAAGAAATTGTGGCATAAAGATAATTGATCAAATTGAGGGCATATAT
>JASANE010030320.1:0-11507 GCA_030248225.1 Trileptium ribeirensis | reverse complement strand
CGATCGCTGCATAAAGGTCCGTGGAATTTTGAATTTCGGTTTTTCGGTCCACAATATTAAGACATTCAAGCTATAGCAGTAAAGTTACCATATTTTATTGCTGAAGGCTGCGAAGCTGAAATTGGCAGTTAAATACCAGATAGTTAAATAGGCGGCGGATTTCGCTTATATGGTTCGAAGAATACATAGGAGCATAAAGGTCCGTGGTTTGAATTTCGGTTTTTCGGTCCAGATATTAAGACATTCAAGCTATAGCAATAAAGTTACCATATTTTGTTGTTGAAGGGTGCGAAGCTGAAATTGGCAGTTAAATACCAGATAGCATGAAACTATGAACCCGTGCTCAATTAGTCTGCCTAAAATACTGTACAGAGAGCGTAGTCTAAGTGACAACGAAGATATCGAACTAGATGCCATTCCATAAAATTCTGCTAAAATAGTTCAAACGTTGGCAAAATTTTACAAACTGATAACAATATCCCGAATTGCAACCAGTTAATCTCGACAATAATTTAATGAATTTGAGGCGAGTTATACTCATATTAGTACGCTTTAAATCTATACATTGCTATACATAGTTTACCTGTAGCATTGTCTCCAACAGTCGCCTGTTTGAAGAGCGAATAAATTTCTAAAAAGCTCCTGATCGGTCGGCTTGGCTTTCAAGTTTTTAACACTTGCTGCTTTGTTAAAATCCTACAAAATAGATGATAAATATTTACTGCACAATATATACAGTTAGTTCAGTGCACGACACTGCTAGTCAACCATAAACAGTTGTAGCAAGCATCTCTACTACGGATGCAGAAAGTCTGAAATAGAAGTAAATGTATGATAGCTGCTTCATTTATGAGTTCCAACAACTGCTCCAATGTTCAAGCAACGTATAAATGAGCATTTGAGACCTACGGAGTTACTTGCGCACGCACGCAAACGCGTTTGTGTCTATTAGCGTTCATTTAATCCTATCCTGAGCGCATTACTTCCTATACGACTAGCGAATCTCAATATTTATACTAATAGTGACCAAATTCAAAGTTTTCAATAAATCCTTACGATACTTTTTCAAAATATATCAAAAATGGAACTCTTTATTAGCTCATTCAAAAACCAAAAGTGATCGTTTCAACCGTCAAATTTTCACGTTGTCAGTTTCAGCTCCTCCGCATTAGATGCATACAGTGCAAACACAACGATTGCTCTCGTCAAATATTTAGACACCGCTTGCCACTCCTTGCCTAAAAAATATTAGAAACCTTAAAATTTAAAATTTTTAGCTAAAATAAAACAGCTTTAATTGTGACATCCCACATGGGTGACATACCTGATACAGATTTAAAACAAACACGTGTAACACAGACATACCCTTATAAGTGCATCGACTTACTTGATCAAGAACCAAAAACTTAACTCACTGCTCTAAATTTAAAAAAATTCTTTTTAAGTATTTTTAAATCTTGAGCTCAAAACTGGTTCCTGTCACAAAAAAATTATATCAACAGTGTTGAATCTCTCAAAGAAATGATGAGGTGGTCATTTGTTTGTTCATTTTGCGCTTCTGAGAAGTTATAAAAGGTCGTTGGAGCTTAACATCATGTATTTTAATTCGCGTCGGTAATGAGAACTTTCGCAGCAAATCAATAAACAGAAAACTACATGCACAAAAAGATACCTTTCCACGTCGAATAAGGAATCGCGGAAATCCAGTGATGAGTAATGCCTGACCATAGAGAGCACAAAAACAATATTTTGCTATTTCGGAAAACTCCGCTCCCTACAATTACTTCGTTTCAAAAAGGTTATCTAAACCACATTTTTCTGCTAGTTCTAGAATTATACATTAACGCCGTACATATGGAAACGGTTGTGTTAGTTAACTGCTTAACGGTTCAACAATTCTAATCTCTTAGTTAATACACGCCAAGAAACTCACTGTTCGATAGCTGTATTAAGGGCAGAATACATTAATAATCTCAATACTTACATCTTGTAAACCCATGCTTGCTTCTTTCGATTATCGTTTAAATACACCGGATTCTATTTGTACTAAGCCTTAAAAGTTCAAAATACACCGGTTAATACTAAATCTGTTGATGCAAAATGATAACAATCCTTTGTCAAAAATACTGCTCAGACTGTGTTTATATATATATATATAGATAGATAAGCAAATAATCCGTAAACACCGAAGATTAATGGTACACGCTTAAAGTAAAAACAGATTTTCGGACATGATCTGCCAAAGAAAGACCTGATAACAGCATGTCCAGATGGCAATGGCTTACGTAGGCCTAAATCAGTTCCTACGTACGAAGCTCAACTATTCGACATCAAATTACAGTTTGGTTGGATTACGTGAAAATGTACTTGTATCTCCCGCAAAGATAGAAACAAGATCTGTGGGGTTTTGTTTTTTAGCACATGGCGCAAGATTTCCGCATTTAACTTGAATAATATTCATAAAATTACATTCATCAACACCGAATATTAATAACCACCTTCTCGGATTTGTCCTCAAATAAAAACCCGAAAATTTGATTTGATGACAAAATTGATGGCTTTAATGTGATTTTTTCACTGCTATAGATACAACAATGCGCTCACCTCACTTCACGAAATAAAGCAAACACCTATAGCGTCTTCTGTAGCCGTAAAATTTTATCGCCAACATAAGAAAATAATCTTAATCAATAGTTTGAAAAGCTGAACTTGGTCGGAATATGTGATATTAAGCTGATTTAATTAACCAAAACATGGAATCCAGTTTAGTTTCCTTTGAAATGCTTCTGTAGAGCGGCATTCATTATTCCAAAAATGATATAAAGTAAAACGATGGCGTCCATTCTGCGTTATTGAAGTAAAAAGCTATTCATTTGGTACGTGTTTTTATTCTGGTTTAGAAAATGACAGCACAAGTAAATGTTTTACAAAAAACACGAAAATTTAGGCAATTATATACTCATTCAAATTCAACTTTGGCCGTGATAACTAGTGGCACTCACAGGCAAGTGAAAATAATTCCTCTGCTGTGTTTTGGAAGAGCTGCCTTTTGGGAAATTTTTCACATCTTCCTTTCTTCGTTGAAATAACTGTAATGTGGTATGCTAATAGAATATCTTGATCGGCCTGTGCTGGGATAACCAAATACATCGATTGAATCGCAGACCACTCATTCTTCTTTATAAATGACTGCCACAACTAAGTGTAATTTGAAAATGTCGGGTGACGCATACTAGATGCTTCGCTGGGACCGCTGGGTTTCTTACTGGATAAACCCAATGGTGAGAATATAATATTGCATTGCGCAGCACATCTTTGATTTGGACCGTTGATCGATTTTCAGGAACAGACACATCACTATCTTACTAGGCAGCCGTCGTTTTGAGACTCGACGTCCTTGGACAGCTGTGATCGCTCCTAGATTATTTTTAGCTCTACGTACACACAAACATGCTGTTACGCAAAGCTATCGCTTTCATTCCTTAATATATTTAGCCTAGCTTGCTTGCATAGCAGTTGGTCGCGGTGTTGCAGAGGCATTCACTTGTTATCTATACTGGGCTGCCTTTAGTGTATTAATTTGCCGAGTCAGTGCGGGCTGAAGTACTTGTTTTCAAATGTCTATAGTGAGACTGTAATTTGATGTCGAATAGTTGAGCTTCGTACGTAGGAACTGATTTAGGCCTACGTAAGCCATTGCCATCTGGACATGCTGTTATCAGGTCTTTCTTTGGCAGATCATGTCCGAAAATCTTTTTACTTTAAGCGTGTACCATTAATCTTCGGTGTTTACGGATTATTTGCTTATCTATCTATATATATATATATAAACACAGTCTGAGCAGTATTTTTGACAAAGGATTGTTATCATTTTGCATCAACAGATTTAGTATTAACCGGTGTATTTTGAGCTTTTTAAGGCTTAGTACAAATAGAATCCGGTGTATTTAAACGATAATCGAAAGAAGCAAGCATGGGTTTACAAGATGTAAGTATTGAGATTATTAATGTATTCTGCCCTTAATACAGCTATCGAACAGTGAGTTTCTTGGCGTGTATTAACTAAGAGATTAGAATTGTTGAACCGTTAAGCAGTTAACTAACACAACCGTTTCCATATGTACGGCGTTAATGTATAATTCTAGAACTAGCAGAAAAATGTGGTTTAGATAACCTTTTTGAAACGAAGTAATTGTAGGGAGCGGAGTTTTCCGAAATAGCAAAATATTGTTTTTGTGCTCTCTATGGTCAGGCATTACTCATCACTGGATTTCCGCGATTCCTTATTCGACGTGGAAAGGTATCTTTTTGTGCATGTAGTTTTCTGTTTATTGATTTGCTGCGAAAAGTTGAATCATCTATGCGTATATTAAAATACATGATGTTAAGCTCCAACGACCTTTTATAACTTCTCAGAAGCGCAAAATGAACAAACAAATGACCACCTCATCATTTCTTTGAGAGATTCAACACTGTTGATATAATTTTTTTGTGACAGGAACCAGTTTTGAGCTCAAGATTTAAAAATACTTAAAAAGAATTTTTTTAAATTTAGAGCAGTGAGTTAAGTTTTTGGTTCTTGATGGTGAGCGATGCACTTATAAGGGTATGTCTGTGTTACACGTGTTTGTTTTAAATCTGTATCAGGTATGTCACCCATGTGGGATGTGGCAGGAGATTAAAGCTGTTTTATTTTAGCTAAAAATTTTAAATTTTAAGGTTTCTAATATTTTTTAGGCAAGGAGTGGCAAGCGGTGTCTAAATATTTTGACGAGAGCAATCGTTGTGTTTGCACTGTATGCATCTAATGCGGAGGAGCTGAAACTGACAACGTGAAAATTTGACGGTTGAAACGATCACTTTTGGTTTTTGAATGAGCTAATAAAGAGTTCCATTTTTGATATATTTTGAAAAAGTATCGTAAGGATTTATTGAAAACTTTGAATTTGGTCACTATTAGTATAAATATTGAGATTCGCTAGTCGTATAGGAAGTAATGCGCTCAGGATAGGATTAAATGAACGCTAATAGACACAAACGCGTTTGCGTGCGTGCGCAAGTAACTCCGTAGGTCTCAAATGCTCATTTATACGTTGCTTGAACATTGGAGCAGTTGTTGGAACTCATAAATGAAGCAGCTATCATACATTTACTTCTATTTCAGACTTTCTGCATCCGTAGTAGAGATGCTTGCTACAACTGTTTATGGTTGACTAGCAGTGTCGTGCACTGAACTAACTGTATATATTGTGCAGTAAATATTTATCATCTATTTTGTAGGATTTTAACAAAGCAGCCGAAGATGTTAAAAACTTGAAAGCCAAGCCGACCGATCAGGAGCTTTTAGAAATTTATTCGCTCTTCAAACAGGCGACTGTTGGAGACAATGCTACAGGTAAACTATGTATAGCAATGTATAGATTTAAAGCGTACTAATATGAGTATAACTCCTCAATTTTGAGGAGTTTAAATTATTGTCGAGATTAACTGGTTGCAATTCGGGATATTGTTATCAGTTTGTAAAATTTTGCCAACGTTTGAACTATTTAGCAGAATTTTATGGAATAGCATATCGGTTCGATCTGTTCGCTGTCACTTAGACTACGCTCTCTGTACAGTATTTTAGGCAGACTAATTAACACAGTTTCATAGTTTCATGCTATCTGGTATTTAACTGCCAATTTCAGCTTCGCACCCTTCAACAACAAAATATGGTAACTTTACTGCTATAGCTTGAATGTCTTAATATTGTGGACCGAAAAACCGAAATTCAAAATTCCACGGACCTTTATGCTCCTATGTATTCTTCGAACCATCTAAGCAAAATCCGCCGCCTATTTAACTATCTGGTATTTAACTGCCAATTTCAGCTTCGCAGCCTTCAGCAATAAAATATGGTAACTTTACTGCTATAGCTTGAATGTCTTAATATTGTGGACCGAAAAACCGAAATTCAAAATTCCACGGACCTTTATGCTCCTATGTGGCTAAAAGTTTCCTTCGAACCATCTAAACAAAATCCGCCGCCTATTTTGTGCACAGGATCCGAAGAAATTTCCTCAGTGACCCCTTGCCAACCAGCTACACGCGGTTACCTTTTTTAAATAAGAGTACGATTTAGCGTGGGGTATTTTTATGGTTTCGTTATTAGAACCATTTATCGCTGGAATTTGATTTCAGAGCGGCCGGGTATGCTTGATTTCAAGGGCAAGGCCAAATGGGAAGCATGGAGTGGAAAGAAAGGTAGGTATTGTTCTAGCGATTATGTCACCAACTAATGTCGTGAGTCCGTTGTATGTTCGTAAGATTGAATATAATTTATGAATAGAGCTAGATTTGTACTTTTAAACGCTTTTTGACAATAATTACTGTATTATAATTGTTGTTTTACCATTAATTCTAAGTTTTTGACGCCAAAATGGTTTGAGCCTGAAGTGAACCACGTGTGAAAATACAATCCCTTTATAGGATTGGAATGATGAAGCTAACGCTTTTTGGAGGAAAAGCTATCGGGCAGAGTTGCTGCAGCCACGAGTCTCTTACATTCGAACTCTTTTGCCTGGAAACACCTGTGCTGAGAAATGGTCTGTGGACCGCCTTTTTAGATGTAGATAACTTTGAGTGGCATGTTGTTTTTCAGGCTAATTTTAGACCGGTGTGGAATAAATTACTTTGTGTACGCAGCCAATTAGCTACCTAGAACTGTTGTTATTATGCAACTGTACAAGCATTTTTAGGTTTCAACACAACAGTTTAGCGTTAGAAATGTTAATTAAAAATATTTGATGCACGGAAAACATGAATCGGAAGATATTTCAATTTCCAATGGGTGTTTCGGATATATGGGGCAAGAACATGTGGTGTGTTACATGGTGAGGTTGACTCCACTAATCCACTATTGGTAGTCCTGTATTGTAAAATGGTACCCCTATCGGGTTAGTCGGTGTTAGTTATTGCTATATTTCTTGGTCATCAAAAATAGGGCGTGGCTTGTTGAAAACAAAAGAAAAATGTCTTTGTGGAAAATCCAACAATCAGTTGGTGAATTATGATTGCCACAGTCAAATGTTATTGTCAAGCCACAGTTAAGAGGACACTTTTTTTGGTTTGATCGTTCTGTCTCCATGCTGGAGAGGCGTAGCTCTTTTTACAAATTATGTGATTTCTAATCACCAGTTGCTCTCTCAAAGATCCAAGCATTATGTTTGCCTGGACTGTCCAAACTACATTCAAAGTATTTCGGGGGCGGGGTGGGGCAGATAGAAATGAGGTGTACCTGGAGGCGAGAAATTTGGTTTAGCTAACTGGTAGATTGAAAAACGGGAAAATAGCATAAATAATTGATTCACAATTCTATTCTCAGCAAATATATTATTATATAATATCACAATTATATAATAATGCCGGTTGTAGCAGTGATTCACCGTTTTAGTGTTTTATAGCACACATTATGAAAATTTTGTGATTTTTTAGTTTCATAAGGAGCAACTGTCATATTTTTTAACTCGCAGAGAAAAATCGACTAGTTTTAATCATGCAGAAAAAGGACTGGGGGTGAATTGGAGGAAGCCAAAATACCTAGAACCTGTCTCCCCTTCCTAGAAGGAAAGTCATTTAACGTTATCTGATTACCTAAGTTCTTTGTGCGGCTCACAACGCGGGCTGGGTTGTCATTTCATAGGTCATCAAAAACTGTGTAGACTAATTGGTAGACAATGGGTATCTGCTGGTTATTGGTACATTTTTGCCTATATTGGTAATTATTTTTTGTACTAAATACCAGACAAAAACACTAAGCTGGTAGCTTCCGTATCAGAGGATAAAACATGCAAAATGGTTCCACATTTCAAAAATTATCAGGGTGTACATGTCAATCCTTCCACTAAATTTGCAAACAGGATTTTAAAGACAAGAACCGGTTACTGCGGTTTTTGTTTGTATTCTGTTGTAGATTGCGGAGAAACGTTTGTGGAATGTTCAAAAATTTAGCTGATAGGTTCACTTTATTACCGTTAAAGAATTTTATTACTCTTAGCATGGTTAAGTTTTTCGGAGTATTGGTTGGGGGAACATTTCAGCTTCTCCAGTTATTCTTTATTGACAATAATCATTATTGCAAACATTTGGCTATTTATAAATCTAATTATAAACTGAAGATACGTTAAAATTGTTCGGGCGGTTATTTGCCCAAAAATGTTGGGGCTGACACCATATAGTCAAATCACAATCTGCAGACAGTTCTCAGAAGTTGGGAGATTAGGAGTTGAGGAGTGGGTTAATTTTTTTTGCAACTGCAGAACTCGCCACAATTATTTAATGCTGCTCGCTCACAACTTGCTGGTGGGAAAATAAAATTTTATTTTGAAATTTTATAATTTGTTTTTGTTTGCTTCGTTGATAGCTCAATCGTAAGCGACAGTCAATTCTGGCGAATACTCTAACCCTTAAGCCGTATCTTTGGCGAAGTTGTTCGATCTTTTATGATTTATTGTGCTTTTTCAAGACTTCGTGGCGATTATAAAGAGTTAAGTTTAGCAATTGTAGTCTGTACTCGTAGTTCTTGCAAAAAAATAATTTTCATTGGAGATCATGTAAGTGGCCCATGTCAACTTTAGGGGCCGGACTTTATAACGTTAGAAAAAAGAACAGCTTAGAGCGGGGGCTCGGGAGGCGGTAGCCCCCGACTTAGGCTTAGGCTTAAAACATGGTTGCTATAGGGACCTTAGCTTAGGCTTAGTATATCGAGAACGGCATGCCATGCATTATACTTGGGCCCCTAAAGTTGACATGGGCCAAGTAAGTTATGCCAGATCGTAATGGAAACAGTATTCTAGTGATAGTTTGGTTGTACGGATAAGAGATTTGAATTTGGATCACTCTTCAAAATGAGTAAAGGAATAATCATTGACTCACAAGGACGTCGCTTTAACAGTCGACAGGCTAACACAGTATAAGATTAGCTTATGTCATTGATCCACTGTTGACTATTTCCAGTTTTAACATGACAGTTTATTGCTGTGAGTGTATTTTGTTGGTATTCTTAGGTTTGTCAAAAGATGACGCAATGCAACAGTACGTTGACAAAGTGAAAGTGTTAATCGAAACGTACGGAATGGCATAGGACTATTATTGTTATTCAATGCCGTATGTATTTTGTGTATCGTTCGTGCCTGTTCAATCTTAGTAACAAATTCATTTGGAGTTGTTCTTTTTAAATTCGGTAAACGTAAAGGGAAGAGTGTGTTGTTGTGATATCGGTTCAATTATTTGTGTATAAAAGCGTTTTACTACTGAATTTTCTTCTCGATTGTCATCTTTTTGTGGATATATAGCAGTTCCGGATAGATGGGTGAACTTTGGAGAGGATCATAAATTTACTGTAATATTACGGATTTGAATAAAAACACAAATCTTTCAATCCGCGAAAAGCTTCTATTAACCGGAATCTTTTAGTTCTGTCAGCTTACTGTGGTGCTTTCCCATTGTATTCCAAATTATCTACTGTACAAAGATAATTTTCAATACAATGCACAGTACCCGTCAAAAATGACCGTCGTTCGCTCGAAATCAATTTTTTAAACTATTTAAATAGTTTCGAAATATCGAGTTAGCCATTCGTTCGCCCGAAATGCGACAGTCATTTCCGGCGCGTACTGTACTATGTTGAATCAAAGTTTCTCTCACCATACATGTCTTAAGATGTTTCATAAACAACTAGCTGTATCTCCATACAACTACAGTTCCTACAAGAATTTAACCATTGATGACCCAGATTATGTTCGAATCGTGGTATAGACGCTCATGTTTAATGTGATCGGGCGTTCAAATAAAGAAAAATCATTTAATATAATTTAAACCAACTGCTAATATAATAATGAAAAAATTAATAAATTTTGTAGAAAAAATTGTTTTGTTCGAGATTATCTTACTCATTTCTGGCACGGTCTGCATTAAATAGTTGCTATTGTCTTATCTGTTTTCAGTTCCGAACGCAGTAATAAATTGTCCTCTGTCAATAGCTGATTATCTAGTTTATTAATGCCACCTGATGCATATATATCATATTTCGCTACATTCCTTCGTTTGCGATACTAACTTGTTTATATAAATGCATAATTGAAGCTTTGACAGTTTCAACGTCCAAAAATATTTCTGCATTTATGTTCCTGGTTTAGACAGTTTCTAATCCGTCTGTGTTTACATTACGGGCCTAACTCACGCTGAGCGCGTTACGTTATATTATTAGAAAACAACAGCTTAGATCTGGGGGTTCGGGGGGTGGCAGTCCCCCAACTTTATCTTATGCTTAGTGTATGTCTTCTTAGTATATCGAAATTGGCATGGCCTGCCTTTTATTTACATCCCCAGGGTTGGCCACATTTCGTACGGTAATAAAACTACACCGCACGCGTAAGAAATGTGTCGTCTTTCGAGCAAGCAGTATTACTCAATATGTTTGGGGCGACTGGTGGGTACTACAGTACCCCCCAAAAATGACTGTCGCTCGCTCGAGACTCGCTCGAAATAAATTTGTTCTAAAAATAGAATTTTCTATTAATTTAAATAGTTGCGAAATCTCCAGCGAGCCACTCGCTCGAAATGCGACGGTCATTTTTGGCGAGTACTGTATATCTATAAGTCTCAAATTTTTCTGAGTTTACAGCGCAAACTGGGGTAACGATTTAGGAATTATTAGTGTTGCCATTCGGTTTTTACATAATTGTTATTAATACCAGCAATTGCTGTTGGTTTGTAGGCATCCGTGGTTGTTGCTGCTGTTTGTCGTTATCTTCTGTTGACTGTTTACGATTGCTATAAATCTTATTATATACTGTCAAAAAGTAAAGTGATTATAACGTTGTTTAGTGATTAAAAGCAGCTCTTAGGCAGTTTTTAAATGTAGTATTACGAATAGCAACAATAGCCGTTTGTTGTGACAATGGCGTATTCACATTGTTTCTCATCCAGAGCCGACGTGTGTTTTGCCTAGAGTGTGTAGACTGCATCCGATTCGGCACAGCATGGACAATTTTTTCGGACATAATCGAAGGTAATAGTGTGAAAATACATGAGCTGAGTTGCGTCGGGTCGCATCGAATGCAATTTTGTCCACCGGTGGGTTCAAATTGCGTCCGATCCGAGTTCTGTTTCATCTAAACCCCATGCGTTAGAAATGTATTTTCTCAGAACCTCGCCCGTTCATTTCAAAAAAATTGATCTTGTTTCGGGTCGGGTGTTGTGTGCACACTGCAAAATACACGCGCAAATGGAATCTGACGCAATGTGAGCATGCTTACAGATCTATGTTAAGTTTTAACTGTTGAAAGCCGTACTGAGATATTCTAGGTTTTGCCGCGTGACTTGCATTATTATTCAATTTTATAGTTAGATGAGCTCTCGTGCTCCTGTATTGTTTGTCAAACACGACTGTTGTACCGCAGTGAAAATTAGGTATATTGCACGTCATGTCGTCTTCTGGATATAATGTAGCCTGTTGGAACTTTGAT
>JASANE010030319.1:0-14042 GCA_030248225.1 Trileptium ribeirensis | reverse complement strand
TTGTTTGTTTAACAGTTTAGTATATTCTAATCATAGGTATCCGGTCGGCCCTGAGGTAACTGGTCCTAGTACATTTTATACCTTCTATGGATACATGAATTTTCAGCTGTGGCTTTTGTGGAATATATAATTCAGACATTTCAAAATTTGACCCATCGCAATACAACCGAACTTTTTCGTAACCCAAGTAGTAAGTATCCGGTCGGCCCTGAGGTAACTGGTCCTAGTACATTTTATGCCTTCTATGGATACATGAATTTTCAGCTGTGGCTTTTGTGGAATATATAATTCAGACATTTCAAAATTTGACCCATCGCAATACAACCGAACTTTTTGAACCCAAGTAGTAGGTATCCGGTCGGCCCTGAGGTAACTGGTCCTAGTACATTTTATGCCTTCTATGGATACATGAATTTTCAGCTGTGGCTTTTGTGGAATATATAATTCAGACATTTCAAAATTTGACCCATCGCAATACAACCGAACTTTTTGAACCCAAGTAGTAGGTATCCGGTCGGCCCTGAGGTAACTGGTCCTAGTACATTTTATGCCTTCTATGGATACATGAATTTTCAGCTGTGGCTTTTGTGGAATATATAATTCAGACATTTCAAAATTTGACCCATCGCAATACAACCGAACTTTTTGAACCCAAGTAGTAGGTATCCGGTCGGCCCTGAGCGTAACTGGTCCTAGTACATTTTATGCCTTCTATGGATACATGAATTTTCAGCTGTGGCTTTTGTGGAATATATAATTCAGACATTTCAGAATTTGACCCATCGCAATACAACCGAACTTTTTGAACCCAAGTAGTAGGTATCCGGTCGGCCCTGAGGTAATTGGTCCTAGTACATTTTATGCCTTCTATGGATACATGAATTTTCAGCTGTGGCTTTTGTGGAATATATAATTCAGACATTTCAAAATTTTAACCCAAGTCTCCTTTGCTAAAGTCGTAAATGTTATTTCAATGCCAGCTGTTTTTAAGCATCTTATAATATATATTGCAGATCCATATATTTTGATTTTACAACAATGCATAAGTAACAGTTGTGGATTGAAATTGTTATCAATTGAAAAAGAAATTCCAGGAATAATTGAAAAATTAGGTTAAGAGCAAGTTTGAACTTTCAAACGTATTTGTATTGATGACTGCGATAGCTCCAAAACATTGGCTAGGTCGCAAGATGACACTTGTCCATTCATGAACTACGTAATAATAAGCTCTAAATTACATCAGTCTACTACTGATCATACTTATCTAGACCCAGCGTTAGCTTCTTACTGGGGCATAAAAATATTAGAAAGTGTTTTATTTTTTGGCTAATAGGCTACCAGTCGAAATTTAAGCTTAAAGTGTCACTTCACAGCTTATATATTACAGTTTTATGGAGTTTATTTCAAAGACGTATAATTAAATGATTGTTGTATTTTAGCAAAAAAAGTACTGTCAAATGGAAATAAATTTATATATCTGTGACAACATAAACTATATGGGTGTCATCTGAAAATAGCTGAAATTCACTTAACGTTTCAAGTACAAATATAGTACAAACCCTGGAATACCATAAGGAAAAGATTAAAAAATAACACTAGCCTTTTAGTACATTTTGATACAAAACATTAAACATTATTCTTTATCTCGTTACGAAAAACCCTAAATGGAGTGTTGTTGAAAATTTTCACAGTCTTATGCATGAGTAAACTTAAGCTTACCATCCTCTCTTGTCATAAACAAATTCTATTGGGTTGATCACTAACAGAAATTAGTTCGTTTCATATTTAGTACATTATAATTTGAAAATGTTCGCGAGCACATTGGTGTTACAGAAGCCGAATTAAATTCGCTAATGGCATTATAGAAAAAAAATGTCGAACTTGCGGTTAATTCAATTAAATTAAATTCAATACGGTTATTGAAATTCTAGTTTTGTTCTCTAACAACGTTTTGTACATGGTATCGAAAGAAGGTGCTTGGCGGCGCATCTTAAGTTTACTCCCGCATTACCGTGTTCGGTTATTGCAATAATTTGGCCTAAATTTTTACAATAAGCTCGCTTCCAGATTTTCTTCTGTTCCCTTGTTTGAGTTCTCGCGTGTTCATTTTTACCGTCTAAATACCATTTTGATAATACTGATTCTGAGTTATTCGGTTGGGATATGTTGTCACGTTCTCACGATCCAGAAGCGAGTTTATAGCGGCTCCACCGAGAACCTTTGAACGTTTGAGTCCTATTTTACACATCGGTTTTCATTTTATTTTGGCCAACACTGGTTAATTACTTGTAATCCTATTGGTAAATAAGACTAATACTTGCCTTGCCGAAGAAAATCAACAACAATCGGCTGAATCGTGATTCTGGTTATATCACAATTATTAATAGCATTTCTAAAGTGAAATGTCTTTATGCTTGTGTGGTCCTGACAATAGGGCAGGTCCCGCGGAAACTTAGTGCGCTTATCGCACTGCCACTTATACTTTGATAAATAGGACACTCGGTCCAAGCGCGTACCCGACTACGATCTGGTAATGTACTAATGTAGTCCCTTTGGATTTTCAATGCTTGGTGAGATTTGATAACACTCAATATTTTATCACAATAATTGCCGATTAAATTAATGTCTCTTTTGATGAATAGTTAGTGATTTTGATCATATTAATCGTTCCGGAATGTAGTATGCGGCTGATATAGATTTTATCAACATTGGCATCTTACAAGAATTTACTTCGATCCATTTCAGCAATAATCCATTTATTCGAAATAATTATAAATCTTCATAATTATAAATCTTAGTAATTAAATTAAAAATATTTATAAATTCTCATATTTTGATTTATTATTTTCCGTAAAATTTTACATTACATTTGTTGTCAAAATTGCAGCGATTACTAACACCGGTAGAAATTTAATATTTGCCTTTTCAATTTTATGCCAGGTATTCCATTCGAAGACGACGACCATAGGGATAAACCAACACGCCACCCCTGCCGGCAAAAAGACAGCGCGACATGCTAGAAAACTATAGATTTAATATTTGCCTTTTCAATTTTATGCCAGGTATTATTCGAAGACGACGACCCTAGGGATAAACGAACACGCCACCCCTGCCGGCAAAGAGACAGCGCGACATGCTAGAAAACTATAGATTTAATATTTGCCTTTTCAATTTTATGCCAGGTATTCCATTCGAAGACGATGACCCTAGGGATAAACGAACACGCCACCCCTGCTGGCAAAGAGACAGCGCGACATGCTAGAAAACTATAGTTTTAATATTTGCCTTTTCAATTTTATGCCAGGTATTCCATTCGAAGACGATGACCCTAGGGATAAACGAACACGCCACCCCTGCTGGCAAAGAGACAGCGCGACATGCTAGAAAACTATAGATTTAATATTTGCCTTTTCAATTTTATGCCAGGTATTCCATTCGAAGACGATGACCCTAGGGATAAACGAACACGCCACCCCTGCTGGCAAAGAGACAGCGCGACATGCTAGAAAACTATAGATTTAATATTTGCCTTTTCAATTTTATGCCAGGTATTCCATTCGAAGACGATGACCCTAGGGATAAACGAACACGCCACCCCTGCTGGCAAAGAGACAGCGCGACATGCTAGAAAACTATAGATTTAATATTTGCCTTTTCAATTTTATGCCAGGTATTCCATTCGAAGACGATGACCCTAGGGATAAACCAACACGCCACCCCTGCCGGCAAAAAGACAGCGCGACATGCTAGAAAACTATAGATTTAACATTTGCCTTTTCAATTTTATGCCAGGTATTATTCGAAGACGACGACCCTAGGGATAAACGAACACGCCACCCCTGCCGGCAAAGAGACAGCGCGACATGCTAGAAAACTATAGATTTAATATTTGCCTTTTCAATTTTATGCCAGGTATTCCATTCGAAGACGATGACCCTAGGGATAAACGAACACGCCACCCCTGCTGGCAAAGGGGGGGGAAAAAGGCCCAATTATGAGGAGCGGGAAGGGGGAGGGGTTGTGGTTTTGTTATGGGGCGAGCGGGATGCGCCCCCGCTGGGGACAGCGCGACATGCTAGAAAACTATAGATTTAATATTTGCCTTTTCAATTTTATGCCAGGTATTCCATTCGAAGACGATGACCCTAGGGATAAACCAACACGCCACCCCTGCCGGCAAAAAGACAGCGCGACATGCTAGAAAACTATAGATTTAATATTTGCCTTTTCAATTTTATGCCAATTATTCGAAGGAGACACAGGCGATAAAGAAAAGAAGGAAAAAGAAAAAGGAAAAGAAGAAAAAAAAAGAAAAAAAAAATGCAATTGCCAGGTATTATTCAAAGACCCCTAGGGATAAACGAACACGCCACCCCTGCTGGCAAAGAGACAGCGCGACATGCTAGAAAACTATAGATTTAATATTTGCCTTTTCAATTTTATGCCAGGTATTCCATTCGAAGACGACGACCCTAGGGATAAACGAACACGCCACCCCTGCCGGCAAAAAGACAGCGCGACATGCTAGAAAACTATAGATTTAATATTTGCCTTTTCAATTTTATGCCAGGTATTATTCGAAGACGACGACCCTAGGGATAAACCAACACGCCACCCCTGCCGGCAAAAAGACAGCGCGACATGCTAGAAAACTATAGATTTAATATTTGCCTTTTCAATTTTATGCCAGGTATTATTCGAAGACGACGACCCTAGGGATAAACGAACACGCCACCCCTGCCGGCAAAGAGACAGCGCGACATGCTAGAAAACTATAGATTTAATATTTGCCTTTTCAATTTTATGCCAGGTATTCCATTCGAAGACGACGACCCTAGGGATAAACGAACACGCCACCCCTGCCGGCAAAAAGACAGCGCGACATGCTAGAAAACTATAGATTTAATATTTGCCTTTTCAATTTTATGCCAGGTATTATTCGAAGACGATGACCCTAGGATAAACGAACACGCAACCCCTGCTGGCAAAGAGACAGCGCGACATGCTAGAAAACTATAGATTTAATATTTGCCTTTTCAATTTTATGCCAGGTATTCCATTCGAAGACGACGGACTCAGGGATAAACGAACACGCCACCCCTGCTGGCAAATAGACAGCGCGACATGCTAGAAAACTATAGATTTAATATTTGCCTTTTCAATTTTATGCCAGGTATTCAAATCGAAGACGATGACCCTAGGGATAAACGAACACGCCACCCCTGCAGGCAAAGAGACAGCGCGACAGGCTAGAAAACTAGAGATGTAATATTTGCCTTTTCAATTTTATGCCAGGTATTACGTTCCACAACGACGTACCTAGGGCAAAACGAACACGCCACCCCTGCCGGCAAAGAGACAGCGCGACATGCTAGAAAACTATAGATTTAATATTTGCCTTTTCAATTTTATGCCAGGTATTATTCGAAGACGACGACCCTAGGGATAAACGAACACGCCACCCCTGCCGGCAAAGATACAGCGCGACATGTTAGTTAATTTTTTATTGAAGTTTGGTCTTTTGAATTTTATGCCAGGTATTCCATTCGAAGACGACGACCCTAGGGATAAACGAACACGCCACCCCTGCCGGCAAAAAGAGAGCGCGACATGCTAGAAAACTGTAGATTTAATATTTGCCTTTTCAATTTTTATGCCAGGTATTCCAGTTCGAAGACCGGAGCAAGGGCATAACCGAACACGCCACCCCTGCCGGCAAAAAGAGAGCGCGACATGCTAGAAAACTGTAGATTTAATATTTGCCTTTTCAATTTTATGCCAGGTATTCCATTCGAAGACGACGACCCTAGGGATAAACGAACACGCCACCCCTGCCGGCAAAAAGACAGCGCGACATGCTAGAAAACTATAGATTTAATATTTGCCTTTTCAATTTTATGCCAGTTATTCCATTCGAAGACGACGACCCTAGGGATAAACGAACACGCCACCCCTGCCGGCAAAAAGACAGCGCGACATGCTAGAAAACTATAGATTTAATATTTGCCTTTTCAATTTTATGCCAGGTATTATTCGAAGACGACGACCCTAGGGATAAACGAACACGCCACCCCTGCCGGCAAAGAGACAGCGCGACATGCTAGAAAACTATAGATTTAATATTTGCCTTTACCGAATTTATACAGGTGTCCTCAAAAACGACCCTCAGGATAAACAAACACACCCTGCCGGCAAAGAGACAGCGCAACGTGCTTCAGAAAACTATAGATTTAATATTTGCCTTTTCAATTTTATGCAGATATTCCATTAAAAACGACGACCCTAGGGATAAACAAACACGCCACCCTGCGGCAAAAAGACACAACATGCTAGAACACTATCGATTTAATATTTTACCTTTTTTCAATTTTATGCCAGGTATTACTGGCTGAGGAGGTGACATGACGGAGGCGGCTGTTGAAGCTGTGATAATGTATTTGGTGATGCTGTAATCAAACAAACGAGAAAACCGTGGACTTCAACATGGTTCAGGTGAAATGGTGGTGGGTAAAAAGTGAAGGAACGCTGGTGAGCTTGTTTGTTTGAATGAATGTGGTGGAGCATTGGTATGGCTTAGCAACTCGCTGTTGACGATTGCTGAAGTTAGAGGCGGATGGCAAAACGGCCTTTGTTGATGATGACATTGAAGTATCGCGACTTCTTTGTTGGAGGTGGTTGGTGTTGTGTAAATGACTTCTGTTTCATTGGTGGTGGACGGTGTTGAAATAGCTGAAGTCAAATGAAACAACACCATTTGATACTCTTTTTCATCAAAATAAGTAAGTATCTAGCAAAACGATGACAGCGTGTCATCCTGTACGGGCTTGTTGTAGACATTTCCGAAAGTTGGGCGTTAGTCGATTTGCAATCCTAAGCGACGTTGTTTACCCGTATGCCCAAAATTATCTGTGTAACCGATAAAATACCATAAAGTCCAGCAGTGGTTCATTGTAGGGACTGTGATCTCCGCGACAGTTAAAGCGTCCACTTCGGCGAGGCTCAAATGTATGACCATGTTCGGCTTCAGTTGTAGCAGCGTCTTTTGCATCCAGAATCGCTTCGCATATTAGTTGCATTTTTCTTAAAATTGGCAGACACGCCTTGCAATACATTGTTCAAAAGGCGTTTGTGTTTGCAACGGTTCTGAACAACCACAAATGCACAAAATTGATTGTAAACGCCCATTGTATGGGCGATGAAAAACGGGTGTTTGTGCCCAAAGTGTCGTTTATGAAATGACAGACGTCGCGTTTGTCTCGCTTGCGCTGTCGTACGTTAACTCATAGCTAATTTGTGGTAACTGTATGTATTTCTAGAATCAGTGTTGTCTTATATTGCTTTGCTCAGTTTCTGTCGCGCGGTACGTTGGCTGTTGTTTGTGTGATTTGATTTTTGTTCAAAATAATCTTGTGCTCACGCTCTTAGACATGTTTTTCCATTAAACTGGCTTAGCCAGGGTTGGTTAATCTCCCCTAGCCAGGATTGGTTAAACTCCCTTAGCCAGGATTGGTTAAACTCCCTTAGCCAGGGTTGGTTAAGCTCCCTTATCCAGGATTGGTTAAACTCCCTTATCCAGGATTGGTTAAACTCCCCTAGCCAGGATTGGTTAAACTCCCTTAGCCAGGGTTGGTTAAACTCCCTTATCCAGGATTGGTTAAATTCACCTAGCCAGGATTAGTTAAACTCCTCTAGTCAGAATTGGTTAAACTCCCTTACCCAGGATTGGTTAAACTCCCTTAGCCAGGATTAGTTAACTCCCTTAGCCAGGATTGGTTAAACTCCCCTCGCCAGGATTGGTTAAACTCCTCTAGTCAGGATTAGTTAAACTCCCTTAGCCAGGATTGGTTAAACTCCTTTAGCGCAGATATATCCCAGTTCTAGTTGCGATGGTGTTTGCCACCGGTGAACGTCGACATTCATTTACTCTCTCCATGGTTGGAAACCTGAAATGTAGCGCTTTATTCGTGATTCGGTAGGCTGAAGTGCACCCATGAACTGGTGTGTTTTGTTATGAGAAATTTTAAATGGAAAATAGTTTCGTACGCAAAAATTTGTTATATAGTACAAGGTCCAGAGATCAGTTTAGCAGTAATCATGCTCATACGTGCTACAATGTGAGTGCACACATTTTTCTGTGAACGTCGCATAGTTTATGTTTCAATAAAATGTAATCGGTTTCGATGCATTCGTCAAGTTGTCGACGTTTAGAGTATAAGAAACCGAAGCGATCGATTATTGGCAAGAATGTTTTGCTCAAACCGGGAGTGTAATAGGCAACTGTATTTGTGGCGGATGGATTCTCTAGTTCAGTGATGGAAAACGAATTTGCGTTTTTCCGCTGCCTCAAAATTCCTCTGTTACTGCACGCCAAGCAATTTGGAAAAACCAGAGTGTCACAGATGTGATTCCACTTCAGAGAGGTATATAAATAATAAAAATGTCACCTTTATGAGTCGTTCTTTTAGGAGATGTTTATGGTAGTTTTAATTTTTCTGGTATATTATCTGTGCCACGAGCATATACCGCTGATGAAGGCGTAACTTTGGTCGGAAAGGGGAGCATGATATAGGGTCAAAATTAGATAAAGCGAGAATTCAGTCACATATTTCCAAGTTTTCACACATCGGTAATAATCAGCATTTTGCTTTCGCTGGTCCAGCCCGTAATTCCGCGCCTCGTCAGCGATGTATAGCGCGTTGGTAAGACTAATTTATGTCTTGCACGAGTC
Source organism: Trileptium ribeirensis (assembly GCA_030248225.1). Classification (NCBI taxonomy): domain Eukaryota; kingdom Metazoa; phylum Nematoda; class Enoplea; order Enoplida; family Thoracostomopsidae; genus Trileptium; species Trileptium ribeirensis. Next base: position 5,314 of record JASANE010030319.1, on the reverse strand, counting down.
GTAATTGTGCTTGCGGCAAATCAAGGTGCGTTATCGAAGTAAAATCAGTTTAGTAGTTTTAACGATAAAGAGCTGGCGGGTGTTTGTGTTAACTCTAACATTTGCGGCAGTTTGTGTATTGTTTCACCAACTGAAGCCTGCGCTGCGTTTGAAACCCTGGTCGCATTGATGGGACTGTACGCAAGCCACTGATCTAATTCGAAGCTGTTCGGCTTTTTAATCAAACCACAATCTAAATTTTCATTAATTGATTGGTAACTTAAATTTTAGTTATATTTCTTCTTAGACGTACAGTACAGCCCTGAACAAAATCTCGCCTCAGCCTCGAACTGCACCGAAATCGTTTTGATGTGGGCCTTGGACGTCTGCCACTAAGCTATCATTGAGCGGTTAGAGCTGCCCCCCTCAGCGAAGCCTCTTCCATTCACGTACTAGAAGCAAAAAATCGGTTAGATGTCCAATGTTCTGGTAGATTTTTTTATTTTGAGCATCTCGTACCAAATTCTGCGTAGCAAGGTGGAATTTCAAATAATTTTTTGTCTGTGGTGGACTGTTTTTCTGTTTGACACCAACTTAAGATGGAAATTTAAGTTCCGGTAGGTTGTCCCTTACGCCAAAGTTGCTACTTTTTGGCCATTCCAGCCGAAGTTTAGGCGCACTTATCACTCAGGTAGTTCGTGGTGTATACGAAGTTAGCATAATTTGTTGCTTATATTTATGTAGAATTGCTATATCCAGTGTCCCAATTTGCAGGCAATATGGTTTTACAAGCCAATTTACTGATTTACCAATTTAAACGTTAACATTTATTTGCTTAAGTTTGAATATATATCGCATGGTTTACGAATCAATACTATGCATTACAAATAACAGTGCCACGGACATCATGTGGATTGCACTTTGATGTCTTCAACACCATATATTTGAATAGTTGTTTAGAAAGGTGGAAAATTAGCAAAGTAAAATTTCAAATTGTTCACGACAATTGAATGTATCCCGTGAACCATGCTGTTTAAAGCTTTGCATAGACGAAGCTTGCACAGTATAACCCGGTGCAACAAAGCATCTTCCCAATAGACTCTACTAGCTAGAAATCTAGAACGGTGTCCATCACATAAATGCTGATGGTGCCCGAAACACCATATACAATTGTTTAGAATACAGTGATGGTGTTCGATACACTATGTCTTTAACGAAGTTACGCAGGCTCTACGTGGACAAAACTTCCACATTGTGGGTAACTTATAACGTAAACACCGCATAAAGTCAAACCCACGCTGTTTGTCTGTTGTACGTGTCCTTCTGTTAATACCCGCACGCTCGTCGCGTTACATATATATAACTATTATTTATGTTAATTTTAACTCATCCTCTCAGAACTGCATCCTTTCAGACGCCTAAACCCGCATCGGACCGTTGCTGAAAGAGCTCGATTATCCAACAGCACTGCGTTAGCGCGTAGCTAGAACTGGAATTACACTAACTCAGACTGGTGAATTTAACTCAAAGTGAATTAGAAAAATTTTACACAAGAACTCTGAGTTTGAAAACTATCTCAGCTTGAGTCAGTTTTATGCAACTCTGACAGAGTTCTTGAGTTAGATTCGTGCCAAACTCACGCCTAAGTTATATATTGTACTTAACTCAGAATCCCGAGTCACCTTCCAAACTCAGCCAGCGTTAGTTTGGATTCAGGGGATTTTAATTCATAGCTTTAACGTAACTCGCACACATTTGCAGTGTATGATTCACCTATCGCCGATGATTAGATGGTAATTGACAATGCATTGTAACAGCCCGAGTTTTCGCCGAATCTCAAATATCTAAAATTAGGCCAAGAGGGCCACAAAATATGGTAGGTGAAGGGCGATCGGATAACGGTGGAGCGTGATCCATGGGTTTATTGATGCATTATCTATAATAATCGTATTGAATAAAATAAATACTTTACTTGTGCGTGTTATGAAGGTATAATCACGCTCCACCAGTCCGAGGTGCGCGGGGTGATTTCGCACCTAAAACCGAATCCAAATTTTATTGTGAAGGTATCCGATCGATCCCAGGATCATTACTGGTTATAAAAAATTTGCGTAACTATGTTATTGATTTGTATTCGGGGATGTTACGGATGCGTAGTCGGATCGGCCGTGGACAAGGGGGAAGACTTCACATTTCACCACAATCGAACTTAACAAATTTGGTTAACTAGGTGCCCCAGGGTCGGTTCCGGTGCGCATCCGTGAGTAATAACGTATATGTAATTGTTGTTGAGGTAATATGTACTGAAAGGATGCCCGGTTGTCAGGATGGGTCGGGGTGTTGTACGAAACCTCATGATAAAAATGCGTTGATGAGCTTTCTAATGTTTTGGGACCTGGGAAGATCTATCCTGACACGCCGAGAAGTGAAAACCATAATTTCATTATCATTTTAGTTGATATCTGTTTAAGGGACGTTTTGGATACATAGGAGGAATGAGAAAATTGACTTAACGTGATAAAAGTCTCATTTTCAAGGGGTGTGGGAAATTTGGAAATTTCGGGGTTTTTATAGATTTCGAATAAAAAGGGGGACATTAATCTATCATCAGGACTCTCTAAGGCTTTAAAATTTCTCATTCGGGTCAACCTAACTCCCACCGGTAAATACTTATGGACCCCCAATCCCGCGTTTAAACTCTCAAACTTTCGGGCCCTAAATCACCGCATCCTAAACCAAAACTTCTTGATTTTTCGAGCCCTATACCTCAATTGGGCCCTATACCAACCATTTCACTGAAAACCGGGGCCACCCGCCCCAACGGAACTCCACAGGATCCCTATAACTTAGCCGGGACCCAAAATTTTCATATCGTGCTCACACTTAACTGCCTCTAACAGGCCTCCTAGGGGACTTACACTGAAATAAAGAATATCATAAGTAGGCGAGCAGCCAGGGCATGGATATGATCCCGCCCCCGTCCGCCTACTCCGTCCCGTTCCTGAAATATGAATAAAAATAAATATAGAACGTTGTTCATTACTAGCGCCTGAAGCGCTTTTATATTTTACAAAGCTATAAGCCTCGCGCCGACCAGCGCGAGGTTTTGTTGTTTACGTCGTTTGGTTCTATGTAAGGCCCAAAGCCTGTATCTGCATCGCTGACCAGAGGGCTGAGTGTTATTGTCGGCTGTACAGTCTGCGTATCGTTGTTCTTTGGGCATACACGAGCGGCAAGGCGATTTTGTTTTCGACCCATTATGGGTGTATTATGTTTGTGCATCGTTTTATATTTTTCTGAATCGATATATATATTAGTGTAGTTACGACCGCCAAGTTTGTTTAAAATTTTGAAATTTTGGAATCCTAAAGGCAAACCAGGACACAGCTCGTGACCAAGAGCAAATAATTGGGGGTAGACAGACAGTATAAAAGAGACTGCCCGATTCCCCGATCGGGACCAGTCGAGCTTTAGGTTATTAAGAATTGGCGGTTGTCGCCATTTGAGCTTTCATTTTATTAGGCTTTCGGTTTTGTTTTGTTTAAACATACCTGGATTGGCTTCTCGCCGTGCCTACACGGTGGAGAGCCTTCCCTGGTACTCGCTTCTGTTCGATCGTACTAAGGGCCGTCCTTGCGGACGTTGGGGTGTCGGAAGGATGCCCCGCGCGTCCATAAGGGCCGGGCCCCGTCAAAATTCGTGAAGCTATCCGAAATTAATCAAAGTTCTTGTTCTCGCTTATCTCGACTGGTTCCCCGCTCCTCGGACATTGGCCCTCTTTCACAGGTCCGAGGAGTGACCAAAATATTTCTCCTAGGGAAATAGTAGTGTTCAAAATTTCTAGGTTATGGCAAAACCGGTCACATTTCGCTCTACGCGATGCCAAAATAAAAGGTTTTGCCCCGCGGTAAGAGACTCCGTTTGGAAGAGACAATTAAGTGGTGTTTAGAAAGGATTAATCAAAATTTCCAAGGTGATAGGAGTGACACTGGGACGCGGCCGTTTGCATCCTCGGGTGACACGCGTTGTCCCCAATTATCTGAAATCGAGCAGCAGCGTCGAATCCTCATTCGGCCGCTGTTTCTTCTGCACCTGGCTAGATTCTGATGCAAACGACTGCGGGCCCGCACATGACATAGTTTAAGAGGCACTAGCTGAGCAGAGAACGAAACAGAGACTGGAGCTGGCGGCAACTAAAATTTTAAAATAAACCGTGGTGGAACGTGTGTTTTCTAACCGTGCAACTACGGGGAAAATTCAGGTGGCCACCCTCTCTCGGAGCTCTCCGGAAGCGAGTTCGAGATTAGTCGGGTCTTTCGCGGGCCGCTCCAGTCGCTGTCGAAATCATGCAAAGTTTCGGATGGTGGTCCGTTTTTAATCGAAGACTTCTCATCGCTCAATGAAATGCAATCATTGTCAGTTGGCGGGCAACTAATCCTAAGTTGACGGAACATCGCCATCGGAAAATGCTTGGGAAACTTATCGGTTTCGGATACATTTCGTTTGGTCTAGCTTAGTCAAAATTTCTAGGAGCCCGCGTTCGAGGAAGTTTAACTTAAGGATAATATTGAAGCCTTAATAGTGTCGCGCCGGAAAAGGACTTGAGAACTATACCACAGGGTATCGTGCCAGGTACCTGAAGTTATTTTTTATCATTTTATACATGCTGTAAATATTTTAGCGTACACCCCGATTGGGTGATAACCATGAAGTATGTAGTGTGCAAAAAAAAGGGGGAAACCAATAGTAAATCGATTAAATGGTGTGATAATTTTGAAGTAGTTAGGAAGTTGTTTAACTTTCCGATTCCCACGGAATAACAAGAACCTCCAACAATTTCTGAACCACAGTCAATTTTGAGCCACGACTGGCGCGTGCCGCTAGGAACCCGCACCCCCAGCCAGATTGATCTGTTGACGCAAGCTCCCCCACATTTTCGTTTTAAGGCTCGAGCCGGCAACCCACTCCGCACCTCGCATCTCGGTCGAGTCTTACGTGAACTACCTGGAACCCTCGTCGCGAATGCTCCCGAAGCAATCGTCGCTTTGCGTGACCCACATCCCGATGGGTGGTGTTGACGATTCAAGGTAAAACGCCGCGTCCAAGGGATTGGGGGCCCTCGCCTCAATGCCCTGGTGTTGTTTGAGTTACTATGTAAATTTTGCTAGGACTAGAATAAGGAATATCGTAAGGAGTCACCACCAGAACTGGGCCGCTATTGGGATTATGGCAGTACACTCACCAGTCTTCAGGATTCTACATTTAGGCACGACCAAATGGGGCACCTTACTCAGGCTATACCGGGATCAGAGAACCCCGCTTAGGGGACCGAATG
>JASANE010030318.1:0-49032 GCA_030248225.1 Trileptium ribeirensis | reverse complement strand
AACGGTAACCCGAACTTTTGACGCGATCACTGGATAGAACAACGGATTGAAGTGCGGGCAAAGAAAAAGATGTATATACCCTTTGAAACGTGTGAAAAGATGTCTTTCTCTTCGTCACTTTATCTTCGGTCGGTAATTGGATATTGGATCGATAACAACAAATCTACAATATCGTCTATCAGTTGTCGATACCGTGACGGTGAAATGCCGAATATCCAAGAACGGTTCCAGCACCTCCGATTACGAATCGTACAATCGTATTAGAACTTCAAGATGCCTTTCTTGGATATGATACATACGGATCAAATAAGGATTTTGCATTCAAAACGCTATTTCAATTTGGCCAACTCGGGATTCGGCTGAACTGATGTATGAACTTGAATCCGGCCGGAATGAATCCGGCACCAAGTGAACATACGTATCTGTCATACTGTCGGCGCACACGGCTAGATCCCAGCGAATGCAACTTTTACCGTGTGGTAACAATTTATATGCCGGAACCAAAGTGCTTTATGAACACAGCGCTTCAGTAATAAACTCAAGGATTTTTAAAGACCAGGAACCAAGTGAACCAACGGTCTTCGGAGGTCTCAATGATTTTGCCATTTTTGGTAAAAAAATTTTTTAGTATTACTCGCCGGGTTTAAAGCCCTTGTGACGATAATGAAAACCTTTTGCCATTGTAGTGGGTTGTCATAATATAGTAATTATTATTACTTGCTTACTTCACCATGCGATTGTGTGTTGCCTCCATGAGCCGGCTATCGCACAGAGGTGAAAAGGTCATCCCACAGGTATTTTTGGCTTCCCCAGATATTTTCCTGTACGACTAAAAATAGACCAATTTTTCTCTGCAAAGCAAAAGATACGCAAATTTTTCGTTATAGAACTTAAAAAATCCGTAAACTTTTGCCCTGTGGGGCGAAAAAGCATTATATTTGCCGTTAATATGTACCGTTTCACTATATAATGTGAATTACTGTGGTATATCTAATTACTGTGAATCGACCATTTTTGCTATTTTCGCCTTTGTCAGTCGACCAGTTCAGATGGATGTCCCCAGTCGAACCTGGAAAAAACGCGTTTATTGCATCCAGGCGCCTCCAGTTCGGATCCACCAGGTACTTCTGAGGCAATTGGGGAAACCCGCTCCATGAGTTGCATGTCTCGCTACAAATTTCTATCGGTGGCAGTTGAAGCTAAAATATTTTATGTATTTACTCGCCATCGCCGATAAAATATGTGTCGGGAGTCTGGTTCGCAGTCTCTAATAACGTGGCGATCCCATGTCTCGAAAGCACGGCTTCGCGATGGAACCCAGACTGTTGGACTTTTTGCCGTGATAAACTAGCTACGTCGTTTTCCTGGGTGGATTTATATCCCTTAACAGAAGACTTATCGTTTCGAAACTCGACAAACTTTTACGCATCTGGGCGGTCGCAATTTAATTTGGAAAAAGTTTGGACATCGTTGCTTTAGCAAAACTAGGCATACAAAGATCGAGGTTACAAAAACAAGGAGGGTAGCCGGGTATTCGGGGAAGTCCATCTGCGTCCGGGGATATAAGCCGGCCTGCTGGGGGGCGGGAATCGCTGGATGGTGGGGAGCGCGGGGACCTTGCGTCGCCTTCAGGGGTCGCGTTGGACCACCTTTTAGGGGATAGGGGAAACGAGGTGGTAGAGTGAGGGGAAGGATGTGTGGCTCTATCAGCGCCTATATGTTCGGAGGCTGCGGCGCGCCGGGCGGTTGGACCACCTGTCAGGAACATAGCCGAGGTTTCGGGAGGGTGGTTGGAGCCTAACAGAGTAATCCTCAGCTCCTGTAACAATGTACGATATGTAGGCTAGAGTAAAAATGTTTTTTTGCTCACAGCTGCATTATCTTGTAACAACCACAAAAGCAAAATTTCAAAAAGAAGTTCAACACATTATTACCTTTAGCGGACACCAGTCATAGATAAAACATTTGTCAAAATGATGCAAAATGCAGAGCATGGTAAACAGAAGAAGTACATCGACGACATGCCAAACGTCAATTTTAGGGGCCGAAGTATAATGCATGCCATGTCGGTCTGGATATACAAAAGCCTAAGCCTTAGTCTCGGCTTTAACCTGAGGTGCCTGTATGCACCATGTACTAAGCCTAAATTAAGCATTTAACATTTAACGCCTGTATTAGCTAGTGTTACAGAATTTTTATCATATTGAAGCGGGCACGAGGCACAAGCCCCAGTCGTAGTTTTTCATAGTCAACTTACTTTAACCGTCTGTAAGCTTTTGCTGGTTTGCTTAATGAACCTCACAAAGCGAGTGAACATTGGTGCACATATAAAAATACGGCAAGGGATAAATTCATTTAAAACAACGTGTAGCCAATATGCAGCGACGCCAATTTGCAATGTTAGGCATAGCATATTTAGGCAGCCGTCTGCCTTGCCCTAGGTTAATGCATCAAACTTTTCCCGCATGAGTTTCGTGTATTTCGTGCAGTGTCGAGGAAACTTTTGCCGCAGCGGCGGATTAAACCTGAGCGTTTGGTTGCGAGCCTCCTACGCTAACCACTATGGTATATATGAGATGTTGTTCGGTTCCTTAAGAAACTTTGAAAAGCGAGCGAATAACAGCGCACGCTCAAACGCACGCCGCACGGCAAATACGATAAGTGCATCGTTTCACAATGTACTCTGTATTATATGTGATGCACTATGCGGGCAAGGGTTATGCGTGCGATAGTCTCAATTTTGCTTAACAACGGGTATTAAATTATGTGTGTTGTGTAACCAAATTTGAAACCATTCCATTCGGGTGGACGCAGTGTATGCAACCTACTGCGAGTGGAGCTTTACATCCTTCATTTTGAAATTGTAGCTTAAAATTAAAATTTATTTTATAAATTTGTAAACTTTTCGGTTTTTGGTCGATGGACAAAAATTATCTGGTCCTTTTGTTTTGGTTGGTTTTTAGAGAGCAGTATTACCTTAGCCATCAATGTATTTCTGTGTAACGTTGATATTCTGGGCTTGGACTAGATTAACGTTAGCTGGATTAAGTGAAACTTTGAAGTTTTTAGAAGCTGAACGTATTGTACGCATGCAGGATATGTTATAACAAAGATTATCACATTTATGCGTTAAGAGCATTTATATATTTTAAATCAGCAAAATGGGACAAAAATGCAAATAATATGTAATATGTTTGAAACTAATAAAGATTTGACGTTTTGCGCTGGAAATACGTTATTTTCTAAACTACCGTTGCACAAACAGTGTACTAGTCGACGACTGCTGTACGAAAAATCAACAATAACGAAACATACACCATCCTCCTATTTTGGAGCAGACACATGGTCTTTTAGCTGTGTCTTCTGCCAGTATTTACTATGTCACGGCGGATTTAGGGGGGGGGGGTGGATTGGCTGGCTAGGCACCCCCTCCCCTGCAACGCCAAAAATATTTTTCCATATTTGCTATACCGATAATATATATAATCTATATATATACATATATATGTATGAATGTTTGTCTTCGAACTCTGTCAAAAGTATTATAGATACACCCCAAGCCATATATATTCTGAATCAGCAAAGTCAGCAATTATGTTAGAAACATATTGTATTACTACAAGGAGTAGGTAGTAATTATAGGCATATCTGCTTATAGCTATTTTTTGATTCAATCGTAAAACGCCATTGACATACATATCATATATTGCATGTAAATCAAAAAAATATTTATTATTGTTAATATAAGCTGTTTCACGAAATATGCATGTGCCGATAGGTGGAAAAAATTTTATCATAGCCACCCACCCCCTTTCAAAAATCATCCATCCGCCTACTGTATCCCCAAGAAAAAACACAACGCAGGCTGTGCAAAAATTTGCGTTCTTTTCAGAATCTTGATGCGGTATATTTATTACCTTTAGTTTGTGGATCTCACATTCCGGGATTTTCCAAATAATGTTTATTACATAGCTAGGTATCCAGATAAATGTGTTTATACCGCGCTCTTTCAGTTAGGGGTCTACGAGGCTACTGTCGGGGGTCTAGTAGGATACCAGGGGGTTTCCGGGGGCTAAAATCCCAATTTTTATTATAATTTCACCAAATACCTCATGAGATGTTTCCCTAAGCTTTTGATTTTTCAAAATCTTAAGATTTATAAAATTTATTTCCTTTTAATTCCTAATTTGCCTATTTTTGCTTTTGGTTTACTTAACTAAGCATAGTTAAGAGTTTAATTTTATTTTCTTAGTAGTCTTGGTCTGGGTTATGAGGAAGTTGCGGCAGAGGAATTGTTACCTCACTATTCAAGTTTACTGTTGTATTTATACACGCCTTCTAATAATTTACCTAGCTAATAGGTTAAATTCTTTACGTCAGCTTTGTGATTGGAACTTAGTTTCCTTCGGCGAGTTGTGTGAACTGATATGCAGAACTAGGGAACTTATTGTTTTAGGACCTACTGGTTATTTTAATTGCTTGCTTGATTTAGTGTTAACGCAAAGGATTGCGTGTGGTTACGTGCCTACTAATGCTTGTTTAACTTATATTACTGAGAAGGTGCTTATACTCGGCCCTTCTATCAGTTGGTTTGGAAATCAGGACACGCCTATACTCGGGTTTCCGGAACTGAGCTTGCTTAACATTGTCGTGAATTTGCGGAGCGCAAAGAATGCACGGTGTCACTGTCTTAACTACAGCCCAGTGCAGAAAGGCATATTGTAGTTTGATTACTTCCGAGTAGCGGCACAAATAAGTAATGGTAAACCAATTATTAATTTACTTAGTAATATTGTTTCTCGGAAATGAAACGTTAGGAAGTGACAATAAGTTATTAGGGGCAATAGGTTAGTATAGTCTAGGTTTTGTAATATATTAAAAATTTCAGCCCCTTGTGTAGAGTGAGTGGTAACCAGGCAAGAGCGCAGGTGGGTCTCGAATAAATTAGTAGTGCTACTTGTGAAGTCTGGCAGCCTTTCGGGGTCAACGTAGCTGGTAGTACTATTCTTGAGAAGACCGGGCGAGTAAGGGTTGGCTTCGGACGACCTCAATCTCCAGTACTCTACACCTAATTATCAGGGAGTAACCGGAATTCCGGTTCCGGCGAAAATAGTGTTCCGGTTCAAAGGGAAAAAATACCGGAACCGAAATTCCGGTTTAAAAATTTTGTTTGAAATTATCCACATTTTTTACTTCATTTGTGATGCAAAAATATGTAATATATTATACAATGATCAAGGTCCAATACAACCAAGCAAAAGAAAAGCTTAACTAAGCAATTTGCCGTGTGAAACGTAAGTAGGACACATAATTTCAGTAAAAAATTTTTCATAATAACCTGCAGCAGTTTGTTAACAAATCAAAACCAAGTGAATGCTTGTAGCAACTGTTTTACCCATTCAGAAGTCTCCGGATTTCGTTCGAATTCAGTCCGACTGGGTAACAGAGTATGGCTTACATAGAAGTACTTAGCGTATGCATGGCTAATGTAAATTGCGCCAAGCGGCAGCCAGTGCGCTTGTAAACTTTGTAAATCATGCTAAATTAAAGTGAAGTAACGTTATTTACAACGCAGCCAAAAACTGCTTTCCTGGCAATGAACTGGATTTATTGAAACTGTGCGAGCACTATAACAGTTTGTCTCATTTATAGCATTATGATTAGAAAGTTATCATCATTATCATCTAACTGACGGGCACTGTTTGTCCAGCACTAGCCTAAACAGTGTCTCTTACCACTTATCAGAAAATTACTTTTTATCTATTAATTTTTCCTGAATCATATAAACCAATAATTTCAAGTTTCCTACAGAACAACATCTAAGAAACGTATGTGTAGTAAAGGGAGGCGAATAGGGACAGAGCGAAAGCGTTTATTCTTCGCTCTATGCGTTGTAAGCACATTCAAATTGACGCAGTATACGCAAGGGTGTATAGTAGAAGGCATTTTTTGCTCTGGGTGTCCAATGAAACGACATATTGATCGATAAATAAACATTATTAGCTTCCTCAGTCTCTTTAAAGTTTCAGAACGGCAATAATGTCATGGCAACACATTAAGCTTAATGTAAAAGTTATTTTTAATGCATTTTAAGTCGACTATACCTTAATTTCTTCCGTCATATCTTCTACTATATATAAAATTCGAAGACCAGGTTCCGGTTCCGGATCCGGTTTGAATGGACGGTTCCGGTTGCTGGTTCCGGTTCCAGTTGCTGGTTCCGGTTCCGTTATTCCCTGCTAATTATATACATACCAGTTGTGCCAGCCGTTTGGGGGCCTATGGATTGAGCAAACTTCGACTGCATAGTAGTCGACTGCTACTGTACAGTTTTAATAACATGGTCTGGCAGCCGTTAGGGGTCTGCTTGTTTAACATAACGGTATTAGTAGCATAAATCTAAGGCTTAGGTTGAGGTAATCAAATACTAGTCCAGTTGCCCGCCGTTCGGTGGTACTGTACCAACCTACAATGGACTTAATAGGTCTAACTTAACTTAAGTTCAAAAGTAATAAATAGGGATTCTCGTGTGTATTCAAATCAGTGGCCGAAGTCAGACTAGGGTAAGTCAAGTTAGGCTGTGCGAAAGTTATACGTCAGGCTGTGCAAGAGCTAAAGGTCAGACTGTACATTAACCTGGTGTCAGACTGTGCAAGAGCCTAGTGTCGAACTGTGCTAGCATTGTTGGTGGAGTACAAGAGTGAGCTAAAAATAATGTAGCACTAAAAAATAGTACTGTTGTTTGGATACGAGTGCGCAACTAATTGCTATTGACATTTTACCAAAAGGCAATTGTGTGCTAAAAATCATACGGTACTAAAGAATAGTGCCGCGGTTTTTGGGCGCGAGCTAGTAGAATGGCACTACGATTTTAATACGGTAATAAAGAATACGTAGTGCCGCAAAGGACACGAGTGTGATATCAGTGCAGTAACATCTTATCACATTGTAATAAAACTTTACTGTACGTGTCTGTTGCCCAATTGTCTGGAACTCGAGCAATAGAGCCGAGCAAGAATCACGCCGCATCGCGATATATAGGGCACTAGTATCGCTCACGAAAAGAACGTCGCGCGCCATATCAAGCGTCCCACCGACATTCTACTGGCCATATCTCGGACCGCACACTCTTCGGCGACGAATCCCGTCCCGTTTTAATTACCGATAGCCGACATAAGAAAAAGTACCCTCTAACCCCTACCCCCAAGAAAACCAAAACAAAACAACAGCTACCAGCGGGTTTCAGGTCCAAACACGAAACCCCAAGATTTACTAAAAAACCCGGATTGATCACCAAATCCCTTATTATATATATCTCTCCCTCCCCTGGGTTTTCTTTTCTTTTCTATTCTTTTTGTTTCCTTTTCGTGCTAACTTGCATAATTGGTATTTGTTTTAAGTTTTAGCTAACATGCGTTAGCTTCATTTACTGTGCATTAGTTTAGCGCTGGCGTTCATCAAGTTAGGTGACTTTCGTTACAAAAATTAGCGGGCTTTAGCTTTATTGTTTTTCTATATAATTCCGAAAGGTATTGCGACGTTATAAGTCTACGACTAGCAGCAGCCTCGACAAAGTAATTACCGATGTTGTTTTATTGTGGGTTTTACTTTACGGCTAACTAGCTAATGTGCGGTGTTACTTTCGAATTCTTCAAAACGGTCTTAGCAAATTTATTGATCTGTTCACGATTTAATATTTGGTTTATTGGTTTTAAAACGTTCTGAGCATTGTACATGAACGTTGGTCAGTAAGTCTCTGGCATCGATTCATAATTCCAACGGAAATTGCGAATCACATAATCCAAGCTAAATTGGCCTAGCCTTGTTACAAATTGACGTTGAGCCGCAAAACAATGATACATATAGGTACATTATTCTCTTAATAATATATTATTTCTATTAATTTTCCTGATAAAACTTGAGCGAGCACGAGCGTAACTATAAATAACAACGGTCGTTCACAACGGAATTCCGAAGCGAAATACCAGAACTGAGAAATATCCCATGGAGTTAGTCGGGATGGAAGTACGTGAGTATACCCCTGGGTGAGTTCGGGAAGTGGGAGACCGAGTAATTAATTGGGAACTAGAGAGTAGCTGCCAACTACTCGATAGTTATAGATCGGGCCTAGCTAGTCGTCCGGCAGAGGGAACGTTAAAATAACGGCACGTAATTAGTGTAAATCTAAGATCCTAGAATAGGGTATTTAAATAAACCTACGTGTATAGCTGTCCGGAAGGCTTCGTACAAACCCACAAGGAACAATATATAATAGTTTGTCAGGATTCTTCAGTAAGCCGTCCGGATACTGTTGGCTCTAAGGAAACTACTAGTATAAATCTAAGGCCGAGGTTAAGGTATTTAAATAAACGTACTTGCATAGCCGTCCGGAAGGCTTCGTACAAACCTCACAAGAGGAAAACTTAAGGAAACTATTAGTATAAATCTAAGGAAAAGGATGAGGTACTCGAATAAACGTACGGGTCTAGCCGTCCGGAAGGCTTCGTACAAACCTCAAAAGAAGAAAAGTAATTAATACCTACCTTAACGCTAACTTATCAAATATATAACTATTTAGAATAATAGTGCGCTCAAAACCTGAGTTGAATGGCAAATATTATCGGGGAACTAGACAAATCTGAGGTACGGATATCAAGCGTGGTCAATAACAATAATCACCAAAATATAAGCTGCGATACTTTGAATTAATATTCCATGTGGGTGCTGCTAACTTTTGAATAAACGTTCTAATATCGACTTTATATATTGGGTTTTGTTTTATTTACCAATGGAGCACTTCGAAGTAGCCGCGCTGCAGCGCGAATTGAATAGGAATATCGAGAGCTAAGATAGACGCGTGCCAAGCAAAGGACCTAATACAGGTTTCGACCGGCATACTACTGGCCACGCGTACGAACACCACCTCTTCGAGTGACGAATCCCCTCCCAACTCTGATAGCCGTCATAATAAAATTTTATGTTCTTGTAACGGCATAAAACGGTATTGCATAGGGCTTTATCATTGGTAAAAATATTATATTTGAATTCTTCGACCCAAAAAAACCTATAATGGTTTGGTCGTAACGATTCTATTCCAATAAATAACACAAATATTGCAAAATTCTCTATTTTAACTGCATAAGCTTAACTAATTAGCTAATTACTAATTAAACACTCAAAATTTTTTAATCCCAAATATCAGGTGCACACTCTGACATGATAGGATTTCAAACAAAAAAGTTTTTAAAATCGGTTCAGTGTTTCTTGAGATCTGTCGGACCGAACGAACGAACTAACGAACGGACGGACATCGACTTTTTTGGTCACAAACAGAAAATAAAAACGCTTCGCTCGGCTTCGCCTCGCTCTGCTCGATAACATGCTGACCACGAGCTCGTGTAGAAGCAGAAAACATTTGTAATAAAATAAAATTGGTCAGTATTTTTTAATTAAAATTGACCCCAGTCCGAAATAAGGCACAAGCCAAAATAAAAACTATATCGTAGTAGCAATTATTAAACCTCATAACCGGGACAAGCCTAAATTCAAAAAGTAGTAAAAAATGCCACTCCAAAGAATGTCAGCTGGAGCAAATGAGCAAAAAGACCCGTCAATCAAACCAAAGAACATTGACGGCGGACTTGACTGACGGACACTGTTTGCACAACGCTAGTCTAAACAGCGTTTTCTAAACAGGTCAAAAAATTATCTTCTATTATTTTGTCTTACAACCATATAAACCAATAACTTCAAGTTTCCCACGGAACATGTAACAAACGTATGTGTAGTAAAGGGAGTTGACTGGAGACAGGGCGAAAGTCTTTATTCTACACTCCATGCGTTATAAGCACATTCAGTTTGACGCAATATACATAACGGTGTATAGTGGAAGGCATTTTTTGCTATGGGTGTTCAAAAACTGACATATTGATCTATAAATAAAATTATTAGCTTCCTCAGTCTCTTTAAAGTTTCAGAAAAGCAATAATGCCATCGCAATACATTAAGTTTAATGTAAAAATAATTTGTAATACATTTTAAATCCACTGTACCTTCATTTCTTCCTTCATCTGTTTTGTTATATAAGTTTCGATGATCAGTTTCCGGATCCGGTTTAAATGGACGGTTCCGATTATTCCCTGCTCTCATGGTAACATAGCTATCCAGCATTTTGTGCACACTAAATTAACATATCAAACATCGGTTCAAGATGATGGAAGTTGTATATATATGTTCACCAACCTTAGTGAAAAGGGTAAACTTGGCAATGTGAATTCAGAGGCACTTGAAAAGATTACGTAACTTTCATACGTATCCAGGAGTTAATGAAAATTTTATGAATCACAACTTGATAGCGGTATATATCTTGGTACATGCTTTATAAGGGTTACGACAACAGAAAATTTTACTTATTTCGTGATTTAGCCCAATTCAGAAATACGCCGTTTCGTATTTGTTTTTTGTTCGTATTAATGTTTTCAAGACCATGTTGAAACGGTTTACAAGACTTTTTCGTAACTGTGTTTTGTTTTCACTATGGATACAACTTGTTATTTTTGTTTTGGAATTTTTAGTATTTCGTTATACTATGAGTAAAAAAATAACGCAAGCTGCGAAACGAGTGGAACTCACGGCAGAACAAAAGCGTGAAATTCACGAAGCTTTCTATTTATTCGATCCGGAGAAGAAAGGCAAAATAAGCATTCGCGACTTAAAGGTATGGACAAATCTAAAGATGACAATGACTTTGAGAGACGAGAGAGTTGGTTGAGATTATAGATACAGGAATGGTCGATGCTCATATGGTGTGGGGAAAGCGCCAGGAGTTCAGCGGTTTTCCCAAAGTCATGCCTTCTATGTAAATTTTGGCTTATCCCATGTCGGTCCTGTCAACCTCCCAGGTATTTCGAGGTGACATCAAAAATGGGCGCCCTAACAAGAAACTGTTTATGCAAAACATAATACAACAGCTTTTATTTATATCGATTATTCACGGTAATGATCCTGCGTAAAATCAAGTACGGCCAACTGAAATACGCATTTCCAGTAAATATACAACTGTAGCAGATCTATTATGGATCGTTACGCAGCAGATTAACACCTTACTTCTTACAATTCAACTTTCTCCTTACCACAACCTAATGCACTACATTATCGAACTCTAATTAGAGCGAAATTGCTGTTATCAGATACAAATTAGAGATTCCCTCACCATGACTGACTATGTGTGTGTCTCATCGAGTACATTGGCATTGATGAGTTTATAGTCATTTGTTATGAATAATTGTGCGATTACTGCTGTGTAATCAGGCTATAGTTGTGTATGCGTTATCGTGTATCCCATATGTATATTTCTAGATGATTGTTCATATAACGCTGTATATTTGCCCTTTGCCCGTTTACCATTGTGTGCCTATTCGTTTATCATTGTACGATTATGTATTCGTAGTAGTGTATTTCTTACTGTGACATCAAAAACGAAATTATTCATGTAACCCGTTGAGCCGTTGACATTTGGGCAAAGAATAACTAGCGCATCCTATTGATCCTATGGACATGGAGTTATTGTATGTATCTGAATACACCGTCATTTTCGGTTGACTCTTCTCACAAATGACTATATAAAACACCTTCAGGACAGTATGATTGGTTTACAAATGCCTTGCATAATCCACGTAAATATTGCCGTATTTAGCCATTTTGTTGAAAGATGTATCGCACCCATAACCACAAATTGAGGTCTCATACTTGTACGAAATTGTATGAAGCATGACCGAATACTTGATTTGTATGAACATACGTATTTTGTGGTACTCTGTTGTAACAAAATTGTATTGGAATCGTTCTATAATTCTAAGAAAAGTATATGAAATATTCTATTTACGTGAGCCATGTAGCTTCCTTTATTGTGCTATCTATGGATAATTTTATGAATATTGCTAATTTGTATGGTGGTCATGTGAAATTTACATGATATATATACAAGTGTTAAAAATCCAATATTTCACGCATAGCATCACCAGTATGGTATGTACTTCCTTCAGTGAATATACGAAGTTGATTCCAGAACTAGGATGACTGTCTCAATATTTTGTCGTATAGTTGGACGTAGCAGGATATCAGTTATATACCGAACCAATTTTCTTCAAGTATATACATGTTTTGCATGGTCCCCTACACCTTGTACTAAGATGTTCTATTTTTGATATGTATGTAATGTTGAGGCCGTCAACTTGACTTAGCAAGATATATTGGAAGAAATGGAGTTGTGCCGTATGGCCGTCGTTGCTAAATTTGGCTTAGAAACTTATTGCTAATTTGGTGCTATATATATACCGTACTTAATTGTTGGTTTATGACAGCTCGGCACGACGGTATGTGCGTTACGCGATAGAATAGTCATAATAATATATTAATATAATTATATAATTCTATAATCGATAATTATATTAATATTCTACAATAACACGTGAAATTAATATAATTTATCGTTCATATGGAAATCAATATAATCCTACGAATAGAATTGTAATTTTTAAAAAAGTTTTACGTTCTTTATAAAAACATATATATTTTACTTGAATTGAAAATTGCTCAAGAAAAATACAAGAAACAAGTTAGAAAAATTTCTATAGCGGGAATTGAAAAAAGAACCCCTCAATTTAACCCTCGAAAGGTATAGTCTTATTTTAAAAAGCAGCTTGACAAATCATATGTGTCTGTCCAAGTTTTTGCATAAAATAAAAAATATTTTTTTAGTCGTAACAATGCTCTTTATTACATCACTCACTAAAATGTGTTATGTGTACCTGAACGTGTCCATGTCAGGCATGAGGTTGAGCGACTTCATTCAGATTCACAGCAATTTTCAATACGCTGACCATGGACCCGGAAGCCTCATAGGAATGAGGCTCGTGATTGTAGTCGTTGTGATTGAAAAAAATACAATACGTATAATATCATATTTCAGGAATTGAACCAGTGATGTGCAGTTGACGCTTGAAGGAGTTCACATTAGGAGCAAATACCACCGACTGCGGGAGTGCATTCCAAGCCCTAACAACCCGGTACGGAAAGAACCCACGGCGGAAGTTGTGCACGGGGGTGTCGCGAATTTGGAGTTTGTACGCATGACCGCGAGTCCATTCACAGCCAGTTGAAAAGAGCTGGTGGATATCCAAATCAATTTTGTTATTAACGATTTTATAAAGGGTGATGAGATCGCACCGAAGTCTACGTGTTTTTAGCTTATGGATTTCAAGATATCTGAGACGTTCATGATAGGAAAGGTGTCGAATGGAGGGTAGCAGTTTTGTGGCATGTCTTTGAACGGATTCAACGAGTTCAATGTCACGCAAGTAATAGGGGCACCAAACAGCAGTGGCATATTCAACAATCGGGCGGACAAGAGCTTTGTATAAAGACAGCCATTTTCTTTTGTCCCAAAAACTAATTGTCCTGCTAAGAACGCCGATAATTCTTCGAGCGCGTAGCGTTACATCGATACTATGTTTAGAAAATGTGAAATCGGGAGTCATTACTACTCCTAGATCCTTTACTTCTACGGTTGGTGTTAATGCATTATTTCCAAGATGATAGGCGGAACAAGGATTGTGGCGACCACAGTTCATAGCGGCACATTTATCAGTATTGAAGTCAAGTAACCATGTAGACGACCACAAATCTAGTTGACTCAAGTCGGCCTGAGGTCATCAATAGATGGATAGAGAAGAATCGATCGAGGAATGCGCCTTGCAACACGTATGTCATCAGAAAATTTAAAGAGCGGGTTTGAGGTGTACTCGTCAATATCGTTTGTGAAGATTAGAAAGAGTAAAGGACCAAGAACAGTTCCCTGAGGGACTCCACTAAGCACTGGAAGGTAACTAGAGGGTGTCCCATTAACCAGGACTCTTTGCATTCTACCGCATAGAAATGACTCCATCCAAAGAAGAAGATTGCCAGTAAATCCGTAGTCACATAACTTGTGAAGCAAACTTGCGTCGTTAACGGAATCGAATGCTTTTCTAAAGTCAACGTAAATGACATCAAGATCGCCGCCATCATCAAGTATTTTTGTAGCAAAATCCAAGTAAAGCAGAAGCTGGGAAACTGTGGAGTGCTTAGGAGTAAATCTATGTTGCGAACGGTATAGTAAGTCATTTTCAGCTAGGAAATTCATAACTTTCGAACATACGATGCTTTCAAGTACCTTGGAAACAGCCGATATCAGGCTTATTGGTCGGAAGTTTGAGGGCTCTGAATAAGTTCCTTTTTTATGTAACGGGATAACATCAGCTAATTTCCATTGCTGAGGTATGAAACCGCAGCTGAGTGATAGATTGAAAAGATGGGTCAATGGGGTCCCTAGAAATGAGGCACATGATCGTAATAACTCATTTGGAATGCCGTCGCTGCCAGGTGATTTGTTTGGCTTAAGCGAATTCAGTAACATCGTTACAGAGTTAACATCGGTTGCGACATCGTTCAGGTATGCCCTTTTTCTTGGCTGCGGAGGAGGAGGAATGAATACCTTCGTGTTAAAAACAGATTGAAAGAATTTATTTAGATGTTGTGCACAGTTGAAGTCGTCACATACCCGGTTTCCATTTTCATCGGTGAAGAGACCCATTTTAGGCTTTGTTTTACGTTTACGTAAGGCGTATGCATAGCACGACTTGCGGTCTTTATCAATATTATCAGCTAGCTTGCGCTCGTATTTGTTTTTTTTGCGGTGCGAATGCAGCTAGCCGCCACATGCGATGCTATAACATAGGACTCATATGCTTCAGCTGTCGCAACTCTTTTAAAATAGCGATAGGCGTTGTGCTTACGTCGGAGACTATACCATGCTGTCCGGTCGGCCCATATTGGTTTCCTACTTTGACTCTTAGAACGAGAAGGTACGTACGAGGTCACAATATTAGTGATGAAGTCGTTGATTAGTGCCCAAACTTCGTCGACATCAGAAATTGATAACAGATAATCCCGATTGGTATCCGCTAACAATAGGCTTACCCGATTCCAATTTGTTTTATACCAAAGCTTGCACGGAAGGTATGGAGTTTTAGTTTTTCTATTAATATTGATTCCACTGGATAGACGAAATAAAACGCTAAGGTGATCTGAGTTTTTCACAGGTGCGACGGTAGATAGATCAGAAACACAGTCCGGTTCATCTGAGAAAACAAGATCCAACACATTGTTTTGTCGTGTAGGAATCATTACGTGTTGAGTAAAGTTAGAGTGTACAATCGGTTCCATTAGTTGATCTAGTGGTCTTGGCTAGAGCATGTGAGACCAGTCGACATCAGGTAGGTTAAACTCACCAGCCACTAGTTTCAACCAATAACGATTATTTTCCGACATCAAATGGAAAAACTGACCGAGACGCAAGTTGTCCTCAAGCAGAACATTTGGGGGACGATATGTTGAGGAAAGAAAGATCAGTTTACTACCAATGGCGACTTCACAACAAACACAGTCAATGTTCTCAAAGTCAACGCTTGGTTTAACACGGGGTGAGGTTAGTGTATCCCGTACATAAAGGAGGGTCCCCCCACCCCTTCTGGCATGTCTATCTTTACGGTAACATTTATAGTGTTCAAAGGTGATTTTTTCATCAAGGATGTCAGCTGCACACCACGATTCAGTCACAAAAGCAATGTCAATGTTATACAGTTGTAGAAAAAGAAATAG
This sequence comes from Trileptium ribeirensis, assembly GCA_030248225.1. Taxonomy (NCBI): domain Eukaryota; kingdom Metazoa; phylum Nematoda; class Enoplea; order Enoplida; family Thoracostomopsidae; genus Trileptium; species Trileptium ribeirensis. The sequence continues at coordinate 33,333 of JASANE010030318.1, read as the reverse complement.
TTCATCCAGTTTACCAATTATACTACGACAATTTAGTAGAACACAATTAAATACCACATTAGATACATTAATGCTATTAGTATTACAATTAAAAAAACAGGTATCAACAATAGAGTTATTCACAGTAGTTGTAATGGCTGGCTTTTATTTTTGGGTTGGCCGTTGGGCATCGTTTTTTGAACGATCATTACGCAGTTTCGTATGATACTCATATTCCATCTTCGTGCGATCCTGATTAATATAACATTTAGCTAACGGTAAAGTACAATCAATCTTGCGCAATTTCTTTGCGTTACCCAATACAAGCTGTTGAACGGACCGATCATTAAAAATAACTTTAAGCAATCGAGGCTTATCGCTAGGTTTGCCAATACGCAGTACTTGCCTTATATCATCGTTTTTTACATTTACTTTATTGTGCTAAATAAGTCAAGCAATGCTTGCCTATCATAATTAACACGCTCGTTTGCAACCACGCTATTAGATTCAACAATATCAGAAACAATTTCGTTATTTGCTCGATACTGACGCTCGCTTAGTTCACTACACATAACATCAATCGTACATACATTCGAAATACTATTCGTAGATAGTGCTGATTCATTGCCGCTACCAAAGCCAGACACAAGGGTGGGGCTCCTTTATTTGTCGACATTTTTTCAATAAGTAGTTGAACAGACTTCTCCAATAATTTTTGATTTTTTTCAAAAGCAGAGAAGCGTTCCTCCTGTGATTTATATGAGCAATATCTTCGTCTATATTCGGATTGCATTTGAAACAGAACCATCGTAGTGGAGAGTCTGGTTTGGCTAGTTCGGAAGCAGCTTGAGTACTAACCTTTGTACATGTTTTGTGGCAAGGATTAAGACATTTACCACAGATGAGCTTTGTGTCGATCTCAGACACTTCAGGCTGGCAGGCGACACAAATTAAAACACTTTCTCCATCGCTGGTGACAGAGGTCGTTCGAGCAAAGACCATAGTGCAAATCACGTTAATCGCAATAGTATAGATTAATCGCAACAGTATAGATACAATAATATACCCTGACTGTATGTGTGAAAACAAGCATGACACCTAATCTTTGAAAAAATTTGTTATTTCACTCATTAAAATATCGAAAACAAGCAGAGCAATAGAACTCCTGTGGAAATAAGATATTGTTACAATACTCCGTTATGTCCTTTACTACAGAGTTCACTCACTAAAATATCGAAAACAAGCAAAACCCTGAATCAAGGTTTTTTGGGTGAACAGGTGGGTCTGGACCCAAATATTTTTACGTGGACCCAAAAAATTGCTGGACCCAGGGCAGTTTCGGCTTCAGAGACATAGGGTCTGCTTATAAATTATATTACAACGTGCAGGCTTTCAGCCCTTTGTGCTTACATCTATATATAATTGCTTGCTGCTGGTTTCACTGATGGCCCTCATCGTTTATCTTGGCTTGGGACAGGCAGAGAATATTTTATATATTTGTAATTATGTAATAATGTCAAATTGCGTTTCATAATTATGTTTCTTTATTGTGTGGGATTTCGTAAAATTCTCGAGCCATAAATTGTAAGTCTAACTCAGCGTTTAAGGTCTGGACCCAGAAGAAATTTGCTGCACCCAGGGTCCATTTTGAAAAAACCCTGCCCTGAACCACTTACGGCAAACTTCAAATTCCATTCACCCGCTAAAATAACAAAAAGAAGTGTTTGTTGCACTTCTTAGTAAGTGCTATTTTTGGCAAGTACAGCTGCAAAATCAAGAGTATCTGCGAACTGTTAATGATCTTTTATATATAAATGATGATAAGACAGTTAAAAAGGTATTGGCCAACCCCTAGGATATGTAACAAAACTATTATATATTTGCACTGGAGACTGAAATTGAGGCAAAGATTAATATGGAAGCGCCATTCAGCGAAAACTCTTAAAGGTAAACTAAATTCATGGAATACATACTTGCAAATTTCGTAAATTTGCGTATATATTGTCTTAAGTGGGGTGAATCCGGACACTTTTGACAAACCTTTTGTTTTCTAGATGGTTACAAGGCTTAATCGGATCATACATATACCTGTTCAATGTTGTTGCCCGCCGGATAGATGGACATTATAACATCCATGATTAGTTATCTACTCATCAAAATATATTTCAAAAACAGTACCGTACGGATTCACCCCACACGGGGTGAATTCGGACAGTCGTGGGGTGAATACGGACACTTAGTAAAACCTGGTGATAGACAAGAAGGCAGTGGTAGTAACTGCTATATATGCTACCGCGTTAATAGCTAATTCTCAATAATGCCGAACTCTGTTGTTAGGGTTAGAATTTGGAACACTGATGTCACTGCGTCCGGTTTTACCCCACTGACCTTGTTAATTTTGGATTTTATCTCACCTGTTGATTCTTTTCGTTGATTCTTGACCAAAAATCGCCAATTTGTGGCCGTGGAATCGGTTGATTATGACGAGTCGATGTATCGAAGTTATATATTTCTCTCGATGCTTGACCCAGTCCCCACCCCCATCCTGAGCATACGCTCGTTCGCCCCCACCCCATACCCATAGTCAATAAGTGATAAATTGTTCCACCAGGCCGCTTTTTTTGACGCGATGGTGGAGCTCCCTTAGTTGCTTGTCAAGTGAAGACAAATCATATGGAACTGTACCTTCGACTTCAATAGGGCCATACAATATCTGTATGCCGTTGACGTCGGATATGTCTTCTTTTGCCCGTAGGTTCCATTTGCAGCCCGGTGTGCGTTCCAAGAAATTGAAAGTGAAAAGGGCTTCGCGTTGGTTTTTGGGTCGAGTGATGGCATCAGGTTGGCCTACATACCGACCGATTGCGAATGTTTTGTCGAAATACACAGCGTACAAACCGCCCCCTTTGAGCGATTTCCGTGCTTCATCGAGGACTGCCATTAGTGGTCCCTCGATGTCACCGTCGGATTCTTCTGATTCGTCTTCGACTTCAAATCCGTCGCTGCTGATGCTTGAAACTGAAGGGGACTTAGTGCGCCGTTTGGTTTTTCTTACTTTTGGTTTTAATTTCGATAGCTGTCTCTCCACACTCTTCGACTCCTTATCTTTTCGTAGTTTCTCCTTTTCTTCGAGCAGTTTGATCATGTCGTCGTGTGTTAAAATTGAGCCGGCACCACTAAGTTTTCGGCGTTTTGCTGCTGGCTGCTGTTTATTGCGCACCGCAGAGATCGATTGCATAAGCTGTGTCTCGAACGGCGACAACTGACTGCTGGTTGCTGGTGTTTCGGGGCTGCTTATGGATGGGGAAGTGCAGAGTTGGATACTGGTTGCGGCCACTTGAGCCGATGAACCGGATATGGTTGCTGTTAAGGACTTAGCAACCGCCGGCCTGGCGGTGCTAGCAGATGCCGCTGTAGGCCGCGGCGGGCTTGTGCTTCTAGGAGTCGCGGAGTTGACGTTATGTCTAGCCGGACTGACCTGCTGCGCGTAATAGGACTGCAACTGGGCAGGATTCAACTTTTCAACTGGAAATCGGTTTCTCTCACATGGGAAGATTCCTGTTGACCTAAAACCCGAGACAATATTCGCCTCTGTTAGTCCTTTAGGCCATACAGCATTCAGCGTCTCGACGAAGGCGCTTTTGGACATGCGCATCTTCTGCGAACTGCTAGTCGCTTCGAGCCACGATGTCTTAAGAGGTTTGAAACAACATTTATCAAGTGGTTGGAGTAGATGGGTCGTGTGGGGAGGTAGACGGAGGATGCAGACATTGTTTCGGCGGGCATTTTTCATCAAATCTACGCTAATGTGGCTTTTGGCGCCGTCGAATACTAGAATCAACGGCCGTTCTTTCACAGATCGACAAAATCTATCAAACCACATTATAAATTTTTCCCTTGTCATCCAACCTGTATCAGTGCAAGTGAGGCTGGTTTCAGGGTCGACAAGAGCAGCGTCTCCAATCCACGTGCTTTGGACTTGCTTACCGGAAAAAATTATTAACGGTGGAAGACAATCACCACGGGCAGACACACATGCGAGGACGGTAACGCAATCACGCCCAGAACCCTCGATGATGAAGCCGATTTTTTCGCCTTGTTCAGCGAGAACTTCTTCGGACTTCGGGTCATAGAAGAATGCGATTCATCGCAATTCCAAACCTGTCCCGGTTTGTCGCTTAGACCTAAGTCTGTGATGCACTTTTCGAGGTCGTCGAAAAATCCATAAATGGAGAAAGGGTCTGACTGTGCGGAGACGCGAATTTTTTGAATCGGTTGTCCGACTCGCAAAGTTATGTGGTTGTCGACACAAAATTTCCGTAGCCAATCGTCGTTTGGCCTTTTATCTTTAAATCGGCAATATTTTCTCAAGTATTGGCCTACTTCGTTTGTGGCATCATAGTTAGCAATGACAAATTTTTGGACTTCGTTTTTCAACTCTGTCCGGCTTAAGCCAATACCGCAACGTGCCATGGCTTTTACAGCAGCCGCGATGTCCAGGACCGCGGACTGAGGAAGACTTGGCTGACCGCCTTTTTGCTGAACAGGTCTATAGCGCCTTGCAGCTGCAACACGATCGGAAAGAGTACTTTTACTAATATTATGTGTTTCTGCTGCTGTACGAATGGGAATATTGTTTTTGATAACGTCATTAATAGCCGCTTGTAACGCATCCAAACGAACGGGTTCCGTTTTGCGATTGTATATTCGGGGCATTGTAGCATTTAATTAGTCTGAAACATGTATCAGAAAAAGCAGTTATGTCCGGATTCACCCCGCCTCTGATGGCGGGGCGAATCCGGACATGACCCTATTTCCTAACGTTCCACGGCAAAAGCGGTGATCCATGTCTAACAACAATAGAACGTGCTAGGGTATAAACAAGCAACCAGGGTTTGACCATCTATTTCTATAAAGGCTGGAGCCAAAAAGGTTCGACTGCAGTTTTGATAGGTTTTTCGGGGGTGATTTCGGACAGCAAGATTTGGAACATTTTTGCTAAACCACTGGATCCCCAATAACGATGTATTTATGGTATATAATAGCAATGGTGGGTGCAGACTGCTGACGTTTATCTGGTTTCGCGACAAGCATCTTCTGTGTTGCATGCGAATGTATGTCCGGATTCACCCCCACCAAACCATGTCCGGATTCACCCCACCCTACTATATATAACGTAGCTTAACTATATGACGTTTAAAACAATTTTTAAAGTTTCTATTTCAGTAAAACAAATAGTTTTTTCGAAGTTATTCGCTCAAAATGGCATCTTAGAAAAACTGGAGGAATCTTCAAGATTTTGGGTATTTAATGTTCCATACAGACGGATAAACGCAGTGTTAGCGAAAATAACTATATAAATGTTTTGCTTTGAAGAGTTGAACACGCTAATATTTTTATATGTGCGCCAACGGCTAACGATATTTAGTTAACATCAACATGGTTGAAGTGACTCGTGGAATTCTAATTGCAGTAGCAATAGAATAGTTACATTTTATATTAATCCTGCAAAGCAAACTGCATATTAGACAACACTGTTACTAAACACATAAAACTGAATAATGGCATACCGTTTTCCGTGTTTCGCCCAAGCTTTGAACTGTTGGCTTTGGTGTTCATGTTCCCCTTTTTATTGTCTTATCAGCATTTATAAAACAATTTCATTCACAATTCGCAAATGCTATTGATTTCGCAGCAGTACATAGCCGAAATAGCACTCGCTTACTAAGATGTTCAACAAACACTTATTTTGTTATTTTAGCGACTGAATGAAATTTGAGCTTTGCCGTAAGGGGTTTAGTGTTTTGCCTTTGTTTGATATTTTAGTGAGTGAAACAGGCAGTAAAGGACATGAGAGAATGATGTAAAAATTATATTTCCACAAGACTTCGATGTTCTGCTTGTTTGGATATTCTAGTGACTGAAACAGTTTTCTAAAGGGGTTCGGTGTGATACTTGTTTTGAACATTTTAGTGAGTGATGTAACAAAGGGCATTGTTACGACTGAAAAAGCATTTTTCGTTTTATAGCTTATGCAAAAATTTGGACAGACACGTATGATTTTTCAAGTCGATTTTTACGATAAGACGAAATATAATTTCCAAAGGTTACAGAAAAGGGTTCCTTTTTCAATTCCCGTTAAGGGCTTGTGCCGGGCTCTCCAAATTGGGGGCTGGCATTTTTCGGTTCTCCTGGTTCAAAACAGGTGCCCCCGGGCAAAATTTTGGGCTTTCCCCGCCTCATTGCCTTTTGGAAAATTGTTTTGTTTCCAATCGGTCCAAAGCATATAAAATCTGATCAATATTTGTATTAAAATTCCGTTCTGAAGCCAAAAATTTCTCAAATTTTACCAAAATTTGCTTCAAAATAGATTTTTCTTTCCATCAAAATCATTTTGGCAGTGTTTTTGACACGACTTTTAACCATTTATTTGGCAAAATCGGCCGCCCTCGGTTCGGAACCAGAGCCCCCCTGGTTCATGCCCCTTGGCAAAATTTTCAGCGAATGGAGAGCCCAGTTGTGTAACTAGTCTCGCTTAGAAATTTTCTAGTCGAAAAGTTTGTATCTCTATGTGAACATCTGATGTAGGCTATTTGGTGTATAGTAGTCATCTTATTATTTGTTTGCTCAATAGATGGCAATGCGTGCGCTTGAATTTGAGTCGAAAAAGGAGGAAATAAACGGGATAACAGTTTCCCTGCAGCTATATATCAGACGTTGACTTCGTTATTTTGTTCATTATATACTTACACATTGCTTTGGGTGACAATGCGTACCCTTGGATATGAGCCGTAGAAAGAGGAAATTAACAGGCTGGCATCCTCCGTACAGTTATATAGCAGTTAATTATAATATATTTGTATGATACATACTATGCACTGGTTTAGGTGGCAATGCGTGCACTTGGATTTGAGCCGAAGAAGGAGGAAATAAACAGGATGACATCTTTCCTGCAGCTTGACGAGTCAGGTAACAACTAACTACCGTTGCATGTTTGTTTAAAAATTTTAGTTGCCTTAGAACACTTTGACTGGGCTTTCTATAAAAATTTTGCCATGGGGCATGAACCAGCGCCCCCTCTGGTTCCGAACAGAGGTTCGCCCGATTTTGCCAGGGGCATTTTTCCAAGAGAAAAATGGTTAAAAATCGTGTTAGAAACACTGTCAAAACGCTTTTGATGGACAGAAAAAGCAATTTTGAATCAAATTTTGACAAAATTTGGGAAATTTTTGGCTTCAGAACGGGATTTTAGTACAACTTTTGATCAAATTTGATGTACTTTGGACCGATTGAAAACAAAATTTCCAAGAGGCTATGAACCGGGGGAGCTCAAAATTTGCCAGAAGGACGTGAACCGGGGGGCACCTTTTCTGAACCAGTGTGAACCGAAAAATTCCAGGGGGCCTGGCCCTTCCCAATTTGGAGAGCCTAGTTAATTCTATTCCGTCGATAAGCTATCTTTTGAAAACAAAGTTTTAGACAGGGCATTGAAATGTATAAGAACTCATCTATTATATTTAAGTCACAAAAGCGGCAGAGTCTTTATTTTTGTTCATAATAACTGACATACACTGTCTACAGCGCTGTAATTCTGAGTGACTCCATCATGTGCTCGCCAATATTCAGTAAAATATTGTTAAATGCCTGAAATCTGTCCAAACATTGTAGTAGAAGAGTTTTTCTTCTCCAGAACCCTTAGTTTTTTGCAGGCAAAAGAAATTTCCTGTATTCTAGAATGGTTGTATATTTCAGTAGTAAGTTTACGTTTATCAGAGGACATTTAACATCGTTGGCCGATTAATTTTTGCTAACATAAAATATCATTCAATTTTAGCAAAGCTTTGAATGTTGCTACTTTACCTAAATTACTAGACCAGAGTTGGTAATATGTATCGAAAAACCTGTTACAAATAAGTCGCGAGTTACAGAAAACATCAGACTGTCTGTATTTTTATTTACTGAATTGATAAACACGCTTTTGCCAGTGTCCAGCATATTTTGTAAAATATGCTAATTGATACGGTCTATCTCTCATCCCAACTTTGCTATCAGAACTGCCATCCCTGTTTTCAACTATCGCTAATAAACTATCGTCGTAAGGATGACACGAGAGAATTTAATATCGAATGGTAGATGGTAACTGAAGATTGCGATAGTCTTTCCAACAACACATATAGTATATACTTTGTTATCACATTCTGCTACTTTCGTAGTTGTGTTACGAGGTTACCCTTTAATTGTAAGGATATTCCTGAACTACCGTATTCGGGTGCAATTTGTAGCACATTGGTCCTATAGCACGGTAGCCGGTTTGTAAAAATACCAGAATAAAAAATACTATGAAATAAATATGCATGTAAGATGGTACGTTTCAGAAATTTTTATAGAGAATATTTGAGCGACTTTCGGCAAAGCTTTTAACTAATCTCGTTTCGATTGTGCAGAAATGTCGCCCGTCACCGGTGAGTTAAGTTTAGTATTTTCAAGTGCTATGTGTCTTCCTCCTTTTTCTTGTCAGGTATAAATGTTGTTATATTTTCGATTATTTTTAAGGAATGATTACGCTAGATCAGTTCACCGAGCTTATGGGTTATAAACTGGTTGACAAAGATATAAAAGAAGAGATCGTGAAAGCATTTCGTTTGTTTGATGACGACTGCACGGGAAAAATTTCATTGCAGAATTTACAACGCGTAGCAAATGAACTCGGCGAGAACATATCCGACGAAGAGCTCAAGGTTTTTATATTTGTTATTATTTTATGTGTGGAAGCAGTAGCTGAGTGGCGTGACTACAGCTTTTCGGAAATTGGTGAGCACTGGGGATGCCATGAATATTCTGCATTTCTTTGTTTATTTCAATGTTTATGCAACAAAATTTTCATATAGTCACGGACAAAAATACGCGCACAAAAAACGAAGATAGCAATGTTCATTTACAAAGAAACGTTACAGCATTCGTTTGTGTTTAGGTTCGTCTGTACTACTTTTAACTTCCCTAAGGTCATGTCCTCTACATTTTGGCTTTCTCCAAGTTAACCTTAGGTATTTTGAGATAAGGTCAAACATGGCCATTGTTAAAAAACTACAACAAAACTCATATTTTTACTTGCATTTTGTGGGCTGTTGATATCACAATGCTAAGTAAGATGGCACGCGGCCTGTAGAAATACGCATTGAGTACGATAATAATAAATATACAGCAAAAATAGAAACATACATGTGGTAAAAACGCTTAAAAACTTTAGAAACTGGTTCACACTGAAGCAAAACCAGGGAAGGGATATTTGTGTACTTTAAGATATGAAGTTTTCTGTTTTATGGCATGCAAGAACAGTACAAAAATTTCTTTATTATAAGATGAGATCCACCACATGTGCCGCCATTGCATAGACTACCGTTTTCAAAAAATTTGATGCACGTTCGTGTAATATAGACATATGTGTCGCTTACATACGTGTTTTTGCTTTACCGTGGAACAATGAATGGGCAAAAATCACATAAGTGATGAAGGCATATATATATATAAGTAATTAGTACGTTTATGACGTTTAACTACTTTAAACACTGTGGTCAACATTATATTAGCTGACGTCACAACCACAATTATTTCCCAAGCTTCTCTGCTGTCAATTAGTTGACCAGTCTATTCTATTTATTATTATCCAAACACCTTGTCCTCTAAAGCTGATAAATCGGAAAAGTCTACTCGCTGCAGTTGCATAACGCTGTGCGAATTTTTCGACTCGAAAGTCGAATAAAGTTTACCGCTTTTAGGCGTATAAATATTACGTGCACTCGCTGCCGCCCAGAGGTGTGTGCATGCAAAAATATATAAGCCGGCGGATACCCACTAGAATTGGAGACTTGTCTATTGCTACTGGGCCTTCACGGGCTCAGACAACATTTACAAGTTTGCGAAGCCCGCAACCTGTAGACCTAATATGGTGGTTTTGGAAGTTCATAATTATTGACTTTAAAATATTCTGCATTGAACTTTCTGATAGTTAGAGTACGCGCCAGAAATAACTGTCGAATTTCGAGCGAGCGAGTTCGAGGCTGTCGTGAGCGGCTGGCTCGCTCGAGATTTCAAAACTATTTAAATTAGTAATAAATTCTATTTTTAGAACATATCTATTTCGAGCGAGACTCGTTTTTGGCGAGCCAGTTTGTGATTATTTTTACTGAATTTTCTCCAGTTTTTGCCAAATTAAATTTTGCTGCGCGACTTCGGCGCCCGGATGAGAGTCGCATCTTAGTGTCGGTCCGTGGCATTGTTCCTTTCTCTCACGTAGGGCATTTATCTTTTTTCGCATAATGAAATCTAGTGAAACTACGCGTTTAAACACTCCGGCTCCTTTGATTGTTTATATCTATTTTTTCGCAGTTAGAGGGTAGATTTCGGCAAACTCTGTCCGGATATAACTACTATTTCACCAATTTCTTACGGTTATAATGGGATGTCACAACTTGAGGAAGGCTTCTAATATGGTCCCGAACTATTTCAGTGGCTAAAGATGGCATTTTATTTGCTGGCTCACGATGGCCTCTCTTGTTTTCAGGTCCGTAATTCCCCTGGTCGTTACATCACTTTTTGGTAGTACGGAGGATTGGGTCACTTGGCATGCCTAAAAGAAGCTTATAACAATATCTGGCAGAATTTGTGTTCCACTCCGGTTGTGTTCTTTAAGGGATATTGAGACGACGCTGTACTAGGATTAGGGGCGTTTTTTCGTTGTCTTTTATGCGCTGCGGTCTATATACGTTGTGAGAGAAAGTTCGTCTGGCGTCGATGGTTTTGAAGCTCGTAATATTGCTAACAAATTACGGACCGGTTCGCTTCGTGAAGTTTTCGGTACATTTCTACCGGCATGTCGCGAAGCAGGGTCGGAGAGGTGTTTTGGACTAGATTCCTACTTGTTTGGTTACATTCCGTTTCCATTGTGGAATGTCAGCAATCTTTCGACGACTGTGAACTTTCTCTTCCCGCGGTGGTGGAAGCTAGTTTAAAACATCAGATGTACATACATAGCGGGTCATAACTATAAAAGCTTAAAAATACGATAAAATCGTCCACTTAGGAGCAAAACCACGGAAGTGTCGTTTGTCTATTCTTGTATTTTTGAAATATGAAGTTTTTCTGTTTGATGGTATACAGGAACAATAGAAAAATAGTTTATCAGAACGTAGTGGAGATTGTGTGTTGCATGGGTGAAATCGTTTAAATTCCGTGTATGTGTGCGTGATAGGCCATAACTCGAGAACGCCACGCCTTAACCGATTTTCATGATCTTGGTCTCATTCGAACCGGCATAGTCGATTTACATGCCCATGTGTTTTTTGTATTTGGGGTCTGGTTCAGGGGTCAAAGTCTGGGTTTTTGGCCCCATGTTACCCCATTTTAGTACCCTTCACGGAAGCAAGGTTATTTTTATCTTAACTATCGAATTTTTTCTTTGGATGGTTTTATTTCATAGTAAAATGATAAACTCCGATGTCTCTTTTTTTGTTTTTCGATTAAGACTCCGGTTCTGGATTTATGGAGGGTGAGGTACGGGGGTATGGCGCCCCAATGGTTCCTCGACCCAAAAGTTGCAAATTTGTTCTGACGTCTTGGGCGGCTGATAAGTTACACCTGGGGGTTTTCGGGCATGGGAAAATCATTGCCGGTGCCGCTTTTGCTCTGCGGCCCATGGTTCCGTGGGTACTGGGGTATGACGCCCCATGGTTGGGGTCAGAGCTCAAAATGGGGGTTTTTTAGTACCCTTCACGGAAGCAAGGTTATTTTTATCTTAACATTCGAATTTCTTTCTCTGGTTGGTTTTATTTCATAGTAAAATGATAAATGCCAATGCCTCTTTTTTCGATTAAGGCTTCGGTTTTGGAGTTATGGGGTTTAAGGTATGGCACCCTCATGGTTCCTCGTCCCAAAATTAGAAAATTTGTTCTGACGTCCTGGCGGCTGAAAAGTTTCACTTGGGGGTTTTCGGGCATGGGAAACTCATTGCCGGTATTGGTTTTACTCTGCGACGCATGGTTCCATGGGTACAAGCGTATGGAGCCCGTTTGTTTCGGCTTCATAATTCAAAATGATGGTTCTTACACCGTTTTAGTACCCTTCACTGAAGCAAGGTTATTTTTATCGTAACTTTCGCATTTCATTCTCTGGTTGGTTTTATTTCATAGTAAGATGATAAATCTCGTTGCGTCTTTTTTGTTTTTCGATTAAGGCTCCGGTTTTGGAATTATAGGGTTTGAGGTACCCTCGTGGTTTCTCGACCCAAAATATGAAAATTTATTTGTTCTGACGTCTTGGGCGGCTGATAAATTTTACCTGGGGGTTTTGGGGCATGTGAAACTCATTGCCGGTGTTGGTATTGTTGTAACTTGTGCTGGTATTGTGTGATGTCCACATATAGCATTTCGACGAATGCTATCGAGAGCTGGTTTGATGTGCACGCAAAAGGCGTAGGTGTACCTATGCTTCACTACGTTCTGCAATCTCGATAGAGTTATTAGTTATAAGACTGGATCCCCCACTCGTACCGCCATTGCATAGACTACCGATCTAAAGTATAAATTTTGTTTACGTTTACGTTCGTTTGTAAGTGAACTTTCTAACGTTCGTTTTTATACAGTTATTTTGTACGTAACTGTACCTTCGTCTCGTTGGTCTAAGACAAATATATATATTTAAAATTTACCGCCTAACCTCACAATATTGTTCTCAAACGGTCATAGTAGAAGATATCTGTAAACAGTGTACTCTCAGTGTCCTCGAATCAAGAGCTTGTAGTTTCACTGCTAGTACTAAATTTCACAACTAGTAATTGGATGCAAGGACGGTATCCGAAGTTACGGATAGTATCCGGATATGAAATCGTATCGGAATATTCTTGTTTATCACTTGTGGAAACTTTGGTTTTTTTCAATGATAAAAGACAATAGCTTTCAAAATCTACACGAATCTCATCTTCCAACACCTATAGGATTTTAGGGGTTAGTTTGTCAAATTGGAGGTTCATAGCACATGTAGTCTGTAGTCATACAACGGAAATAATTATGTACATTTGCTTATATGGCATTCGGATTTCCAGTAAACCTGTAGATCTATTCTGTGACATCTGAATATTAGTTTGAGAAATGTCAGCATTTTATTTTTTGTGGTAAAACTATAAAAGTATAACATCAGCATTAAAAACTGCAATGACAAGAAGAATAGATGTTCAAATGTCCAGAGAAACAAGTTCTGAACGAACAAAAATGTTATACGAGATTTATTTGCTTTGATGGTTATGTATTTTGGCTTCACCATTTTGCTAAAAGTCCTGAGACACGCCGGAGAGGCTAACTCTGCATCAAGAGACGTAAAATGGGAGGAACTCCAGTGTTTAACCGGTGGGTTAGAAATTTAAAAAAACTTCGCCTATTCACTGTTTTAATGAAAAACGCTAAAATAGTGAGTTCTCGCTCCTTACCGCTTCACGACACCCTGCTAAACTCACCCCTACCACTTACTACTAAATCTGTGCTGCCCCAAGTAGTTTTTGAGGTGTTTGCCATTTCATATTAAATATCGTTATCCCGGATTTGAAACAAATATACGTGTAAGGTTTACTGATCTTGTTCGATAAAAGGAGAAGTTCATGACATTATTTTGCACCACACATTGCTGAATATTTTACATCACGAAAAGACGAGGGTTGTTGGGTACAGTCGACCGTATTCAAATGTTAGCTTACCTGAAGTTATACATGTTCAAATGTTATATTTTCGGAAATTTTTTCCTGATAAATGTTTTCTAAGTTTAAAGAGTGAAATTTTAACAAATGACTATTGACATTGAATAGCTTTGGATGTCTAACGGAAGGTCCACTGCACCATAATGACCCCATATTTTCTACCAGAGTCTCGATATACGTACATAATAAAGATTGAATTCGGGTCGTGTTTTCCCGCCCGACCCAGACTGACAACCGTGTCAGCCCGACCCTACTTTGTTTCTTTTCTAATTCACATATAAATTCTACAAAATCTGAAGCAAGCATGGTTCAATGGAACTCTTCATTCATATAGATTGTTCTATCGCTCCGCCTATTTTTCTGCTGGTAGTAATAAAATTTTAGTGTACTAATAGTGCAAACATAATTTTTGTAAATATAATAATGAGGAAGGCGGCTTTGCCAGTATCTAATTACGTAGTTTTATTGAACTAATTCCGGTTGAATTTGGCAAATTTGCAGAACCTTCCATGCCTATTAAGATTAATTCCTCCAGGGTTTGCGTGGTTCGAAGTTTTACATATTATATGCTATTAATAAGGTTAACCAGACAATATTTGAATCTCCATAAATTTTATAATCCGATAACGTATATAATATTCTGCGAAATAATATTTGCAGTTGCTTTTCGCAAGTTGATAACAATAATAAATTATGTTCAGAAGTGCTTTGTTATAACTTGATCGCTGTAATGTGATAATTTATTGGTTTCAGGAAATGATAAGTGAAGCTGACACAACTGGTGATGGCCAAGTCAGTGAAGAAGAATTCTTTGCGATAATGCAAAAAACTAGCCTTTATTGATCTCCATATTATTCCTTAAATATTGTTTATGTTGTCTGTGATCAACTTTTTGCTATCGATTCATAATTTGAAAATAACTCATGCATTACGGTCTAACAACACTGACGCTAGGTGTCCTGACGCTTTATGGCCAAAAATCTTGAACGGAAACTTTGATTAGTTAAATATTTATTTGTGCTTAACTGCTGGTGGAACAAAACCCTTAAAGTACATACGTTCAAACTTTTGCCTTTGCTACATGAGATCAATTTTAATCAAAATTTGACTGTCATTTGTATTGAATGATGTGGCAAATCTCGACATTTTGTTAAATTTTGAGCTCATATTTTCCAAGCCAGTTTTTGTCGCTGATTAGCTAGAATAATATGCTGCAAAACTTTGAACAGTGTTCACCCGTTCAAATTCAGTAAAGATGCAAATAAAAGGGTCAAATTTTGAGTAAGGCACCTTTATTTTTCGTTGTCGTAGTAACACATTTGTTAAGATTAAAATGACTCCTTTACCGCCACTATTGATTTTACTTCTACAGAAGACAGTCACAAAACTACACAAGCTTGTCTGAAAGTTTAGCTTTACTAGCCTTAAAATATTAAATTGTGTATGCCAAGAAACACAAAACCAGCACAGTTCAGCGCTATTACGATACACACCTTGATTTTATGTATATATCATGATATAAATGTGTCACTTGCAATGATTCTGTTTGTTATATGTTTATGTTGTAAATAAACAGTTATTTGTACATTTGTCTAAGCTTCCATGAGCGAAGCGTTGCATATATGTTTCGGTATAAACTAGTGAAGCTCGCTTGCGAGCCAGAATTCGAATGGTGAGAACAATCCCCCGAAGCAGAAGTGTGAAAAATATTTGCCACACGATATTCTTGACACTCGCAATGAGCTTGACCCAGAAAACCCCATATCCGACACTAAAACCAACGATAAACACATTCAGGTGCTTTTCCCACGGCTTGTCAACCAAAATTTCGAAAACGTCATTTTTATGCCAAGTATGAACCAAAAGTGTAAAAAAATATTTGCCCAACAATATTTTTAACACTTGCAATGAGTTTATCTGCCCAGAAAACCCCATATAAGACACAAAAGCAACAAAAAACACATTTAGGTGGATTTCCCACGACTTTTCACCAAATATGAAATTTGGCGCTAACTACAAGCTTATAGGCTCCAGACTTGGAAGTAGTTGAAAAACTTGTTATATAGCCCTGGTAAAGCTACATGGAATAGGCCTATTAGTTTGCGGATACCTCGTTTACTTATTGAGAAAAGTCGCAAAAAAACTGGAGGGCGTGCCCAAAAAATGGCCCAAATGACGTCATTTTGCCCCATAACTTTTCCCACGTGAAAAATTCAAAAATCGGGCTCCGTCACTCACCTAAATCGACCATTGCGGTTCGAATGAGCTATATGCATCAAAATCCGCCCAACCGTTATGGAGATCCAAGTGCGACACACAGACAGGACCTGCCAAATTGAAAATTCTCGTTCCACTCGGATTCAAAGATTAGAATTGAGGGTCTTCCAAGTAAGCCTTCATTGTAGACCACCGCTAGAAGCGGCCGCTGGACTGGTGTAGCACTGCTCACTTGAAAAGCAATATATAGTTATGCAGCGTTCACAGATAGTTGTGTGCAGTCACTTCATATTGTGGCAAAATTTTTGCAAACTTGCGGAACCCCACATTTACAAAAACTACTATAGAAAATATATCACTTGAAGAAAAATGCTACAGATTTTAGAAAAACTACAGAAGCTGACACTTTAAGAAAAACTGCTACAGTAACTGCAGATTTCGCGGAATGCGCTGTTACTGCGAGGCTGTGTACGAGTTCTCTAGTTGAGTTGAGGTAGTGGGTACCCGCCGCCCAGATAACTGCGCTTGTTAAACAGCTGTTTTCACGCAATGTTTCAAAATGTAGGGCTGGTGTCATGCCATATTTTTCACCCATCTAACGTGCCATATTTCCCCTACTAGATTTTTATTTAAACAGTGTGCTTGGAAATGATAAACAGATGATGGATTTGAACGTATAACGCTCTTTTCAAAAGCCTTCAATTCGCATGAGCCGAAGAACTAAGTTATATTTTATTAGACAAAACTTTGCACATACGCATATAGGTGCTATCAGCCAGGTTAATATTGCTGGCAATATAGAAAGTATAAATTTTAGCACAGCTCTGACAGAACAGCAAAATGAAGGTGTTAATCTATTTATAGATTTCCAGATAGTCTATTTATTTCGCGTTCTATTTTACGCGCTGAACAACTTCGAAATGATCGTTCACGTTAATTAGATATATCGCCACCTCGGTCATGGGACCCAAACATTTTCGATATGACATGCCGCACCTGCGTCGCTGCTGAAGCCTTGGTGCTCGCTATAAACTTTAATGTCCGTCTGGGCCCATGTAAGGTTTAGGGGCTTCCCGCGGGAAAATGTATTTTATGTATATGTGTGTCATATAAATACGTAATAACGCTACGCAGCTGCATGCGCAACTTCCAATCACCATGCCCATGGGACCCCGGCTATCATAACCTCAAGGGTGGACTGTAAATTTTGTATTTTGGCACTTTGCTTGGTCAGGCTCTAGAAGCTAAGGAGCTTAGCATGCCGCAGGCGCGCTTCACGAGGTGTGTTCGGACCCCGCTCGATTGGTTGCGCACGTGTCTAGTAATTGGTATAATTTCTGAGGTCCCCCAGGGAGGTTGACATCGAAACCTGCTCACAGGTCATAATGTCAGACCTATGTTCTCTACACTAATGTCAAACGGAAGTTGTTTAGTCTGCCATAGTTAACGTGAAATAGAGTGATAGTACAAGATTGGATTGTAAATTTTAGGTTTAACTCGATTAACTAATTGCCGAAAGTTTCAGCTGATTATCATTTATCTGGCCGCCTCAGGGTTCCTACGATTCCTGAAGGTTTAACATCCGATACCCCAGTCAAGAATTAGTTGGCGGTAGGCATTCGTGTCGTAAGACGTATGTTGCCTAGTAAATTTTGACTACTATTTAGTACTTGGACGTCGCTATAGGCAATCCTTCCGGAAAATTAGGACTCCTCTCGCGCCGACTCCATTATCTTTTTGCACAGTAATACCAGGGGTGAACCGTGTCCGTTACGGCTTGGGATATTCTCACCCGCAGGCCGTGGCGCGCAAGATTAACCCGTCCAGACGGACGAACGTATTGTGCTTTCTAATAAAACAACGCCGAACACAGTTGCAGGTTTCCGAACGTTTATTTCAACATCACATATAATACAGAAGTTAGGGGGAATACAGTTGATGCAAAGCGCCATTAATAACGTTACAGACCGATTATCAAAAACAGCAGGGCTGTGCGGGGCTCAATATCATTCCGGGTCTACCTTCCTAGAAGGGTCCTTAGCGAGAAGGGGCCCGGCTAACCGGGACATCAGTAAATGTGGTCTCTGCAGAGTTTAATTTTAGTGACACTTGCCCAGCTATGGATTCAGAAAGCATACTGATGTGTTTCGAAGTACGCTCCCGACAGCGCACGGCGCTACCACCATCCGAGAACATAGAAAGGAACACGCAAAGGTTGTTACAGTGTTCGCGGGGTTAAGTTGGACACCCAGAATTTCGATGTCATGTCCAAATTATGGTACTTCACCTACGATACGGGTCGATGTATGGTTATAAAAATCAAATCAGCTATGGTACAAATCAGTGCATGGTCGAAAACATTAAGTCATGGTACAAGTCGATGCACGGCTACGAGCATCAAATTATAGTACAAGTCGGTGCGTATAGTCGATTATATCAATTGCATGATTAGGAGTATCAGAGCAGCCATGGGACAAGACTGTGTATTGTTATAAACATTAAAACTTAGCATAAATCGGAGCATGGTTATGAACATTAAAACTTGGTACAAATCAGAGTATACATTAATGTATGTCAAACCGAACATTTCATAGATAATTACGGGTTTATCAACGCTTACCTTTCGGCTTAAACAAACCTCGCGGGATTCCTCGGCCATGCTTTCCTATCCTCCCTACATGAAACGAATCATGAGCTATTCTTCAATTCTTTCCTACGTGACCGAGCAATCCTGTATGAAACATAACAAATATTAAGCTTTATCACGGGTCGCACGGGCGATTCCCTCGAGCGATTGTACCTCAAGACGGTCCTATGCGTTGTCAAAATTAGCACGGACTCTGGTAGATATCAAGCTGGAGGTCAAACGACCATAAAGTTTATTTTGGTAGCAGATAATTCTCTAAACCATGCTGTGGTTGAAGGGGTTTCAGTTTCGACAACCTTTGCAAGTCGTCTCCCCACCTACTATTTCGACAATCAAGTTATAATGGTGATGTTCTATTCCGAAATTGGGTTGAAATTATTTGCTCGTGCTTAGGACCATAGACCAAGGTTTACTAGAACCTAGGTAGGGTCAATGTTGTTTTGCTCAATGACATTGCAGCTGCAGAGGACAATGGGGAGCTATTTCTGGTCAGCTGTAAAACTGAACGCAACTAAATACTTTGTAGACATGATTTTAACCGTTTAGGATGTTAAATCCAGGACATGGTACAATACCTGGTTTGGAACCTCGTTGCTCGGGTTCCAAAGGTCCTGCGTTAAGGCGAAGTCAATACTCTACTTGTAGTGCACCAAAAGCCATGATCACTAAGAAGTGATCCCTTCAAGTTATTGTTTTCGTATGTAGCCAAAAAATAACCTAATGATGTAATCGCACCACGAGAACACTGGTACTGTACAGCTTCCAGACGCGTCCTAATCACGTCGTTTAACTGATTATACGTTCTGCCGTGCTTATCACGTCACTGTATAACTGTAAGATACGAACACGGTACGAGCCCTAATACATGCACATAGGCATTAGGTGGAAACCAAACAAGCGCGAAAACCCAAGCAAACACAAAAGCCAAACAAAATTAAGTAAAACGTGAACACCTTTCTCCGCCATCGCCGACCTTTAGGCTCAATTGATTCTGTGCCTAGGAATTTGTTCTTCTTTGCGATTTCACAAATTTAGGTAAATGGGGGTTTTACAACCCCTGTCGGAGGAAGGCAAGGGGGAATTGATAAGAAAAGTAATCACGCAGTTTTTAATTATTATTTTGGAGTAATTAATTACAACACACTAAAGTAATTACCCATTAAGACTCGAATGCGGAAGATATCCTAGGGTAATTTATCACAGCCGTTAAGAACACTAAGGCAGGTAGCGAATACTACGGTTGGACAGTCAAGTTAGACGATACCGCAAGCCGATGATATAAGCTGAACAGTATTACATTCTTCAGGTTTGTTGAGTTAGTGGCTGCGGTACGTCGCGCGGGCAATATCATAAACGTGTACTACCATATCCAGTTTCTGCACTGCTAACTTTACACTCCACTCATATTTCTGGACCGAAAAAATCACACCGCACCCATGTTATTCACCACCAAACTAATAATTCGATTATGTTGGGCAATGCTCCCAGCATTTGACGACAATGTCCATGTTTTCGGAATGACAGATCATAGCAACTATTTTGAATTGGAAAGCAAATGCATGCAAACATAATACATACGTGACACTAATCGCCGTAGTTTTGTAATTGTTACGACACAGGTGCCTGTATCATAACGCTCTTCGTTTGGATAGAGAACTCGATCGCACAATACATCACAAATACTTCAAAAATCCTACAATCTTAAGTAAAACTAGTATAAATGTGAAGCCATCCAAAATTAAATTAAATTGAGTATCTATACTACAAACTCTAAGAAAAACGTGATTTCCTACACTAAAGACGAATCTACGTCTCATCAAGGAATCTCTAAATATTTAAATCAACAGCTTTGCCGTAGGATTTATCTTAGGTAATACCAGACATTGATATAGCAAAAAAGATTTCGACATTGTAATTATTGGACTCAAAGATAAACTTAGCCGCATGCTAAGTTATGTTGTAGGCAAGGGCAGGGTACACCTAGGAATAAAGTATACATTGTGCCAGGTATCACATTAACCTGCTAATGCTCACTTTTAAAAAGCCGCCAACCTCGGAAATTGCAACGCGTTCTGTATTGTGGCGATGCATTGTCATTTTTGATTGCGCGTACTTATTTCGCTCGCAGTGCATGGTCCTAAAAGCATCCAATTAAGTGGTCATTCTACTTTTTGTTTTGATTGGGACTGTCTATGCATGCAAACAATCATCCGGGATACCTTCTAGAAGCTGCCTGACGAGAAAATTAGGGACAAAACGTTCGATTGCAACACCAATAGAAATTTTTGTAATAAATGTAGTCGAAATTAATATAATATTTTGTCATTAATTTTGTCATCATTTTGAACCGTGTCGTCGAGCTGCGTCGAATGGCACAAAATTTCCGTCGTATCTTCTAATTGACTAATTTACGTCTGCAGTATTTAAAAAATCAACGACGTGATCTCCTGCGCAGTACGCCAATCTACGTGCAGTTAAGCAGTTTGTGATCAAGATACAAACGCGGCGTAGCTCGGTGAAGCACAGTATCGGTTTAATGCAAGATGCACATTGATTATTTACATGCATCCACATCCACTACATACTCTTTGGAATCTGTAATGCTCTGGAGCACCAAATTGCTGATGCTGGCTGTCTCGTTTGGGTATTCAACAAACAGCCGGACTCTGGCCTCGGGTACGTTTATTAGTACTTTTTTCCTTGTACGGCATACGTATACGTACGTGTAAACTCATCGTGGACTTCACGAAATTATAGGGACACGGGAGTGTCCCTGTCATATTTTTTGTGCCGATATAAGTGCATTTTTAAAAGTTTTCTGAAAACAGGCGCTTTCTTTTCTGAAAATTTCTTCATCAGACATATCTTTTAAAAAGTAAGGTTTAATTTGCATTGGAAACAGTCAACCTTGATTATTTATTTTTATTATTTCGTCTTAACCGGCATAAGATTTACTGCACGAACGGAGCGCATTAAATTACGGAAAATTTTTAGAATAATGCTCTGAATGAACAGAGATTTATTTTTGAAGCCGCATGTATTCCGCAAGTGCATTCTCTGGTAAGTAGAATAGGCATGTACAAGTCCATATTATTTCGTTTCCCGTCATGTGTCAACCGTATTTTTGTTTCATTTTCGAAACAACGAAATAAATAAAAATATAATTCTCATCTATATTTCTGAATAAATTTTTCGGTAGCTAGCTTCATGGCTTGCTTATTGCTATGTAGCTAGTTGTATTATTATTTGCCTTATACGGTGACATTACTTGTATGGCTAGCTGCAACGCTTATCCAGGGGATTCGTGGGTCGGGTCCAGGCGGCGGCTCGGCGGTAGCGCTCCGGGACGTGCTACACCTGGGGGGGGAGATGTGGGGGGGTGGTGTAGCGCTATGGGCTGGGGAGTGGCGTATTGTTGGGAGCCTCCGCATCCGGGAAGGGGGTACGGAACTTACCGGCTCTACGGCGCCTCGAGCAGCGAAGATGCGACGCCTCCAAGGGGCAAGCGTCGGCCATATGGCTGGGGCGGTATGAGGGATGTGCAGCACCTCGGAGGGGAAGGAGGGACAACGGTGGGCTAGGACATGGGGGAACAGTGCTTCGGGACCGGCGCGTACATCGGGTGGTGCTGTACCTTCAGGTGGGGGATTTCTACGGGGCCTAGCGGGTATGCCTTGGGCTAAGGTGCAACTCCTCCTCAGGGGCGGGAGACTGGCACCTTGGTGAGATATTCGCCGCCTTGGAGGGGAGGCGCGCTGCCTGCCCAAGTAGGGTGGGGGTATATGGGCGGCTGCGACGCCTAAGGGAGATGCCCTTACTCGAGGGGGTGTCGCGAATCGGTCGGGGCGGAAAGCGGCTGCGGCGCCCCATGACCCATTAGACGTGGACTACGGCATATCGAGGAGCTGCACTTCGGTGCGGCGACATCTCGGGGTATACTGTACGTTGGAGTGAAGGATGCGACGCCTTGCGGAGATGCGGTGCCGGGATCTCAAAGAGGTTCCACGTGGGAGGGCGGGTGTGCGACACGTCGGACGGGTGGTGCGCCGCGTGGGGGTTGGGGGAGGGTGGCGGAGCCTCTGAGGTGTCTCGAGGGAGGGCTGCTGCACCTAAGGGGAGATGCAGTTACTTGAGGAGGTGCGGCTCCTCGCCGGAGAGGCTGAGGAATTTTATCAAGTAAACAGTCCACTCGGCTATCCTGCAGGTAATAGACTACTTACTAGTAGCGTACATCAACCAGCCTAGTTGCGAAACAGGTAACCGGTTAAAACGGTGGTAAGCGTCGGGACTGGTTAGGCGAACAGGAATGGCAAGTAGGGACGGTTCGGATGATCGACTGCAGACAAGGGATCAACCGTGGTCAATCGGACACTTCACGCCTGCGACCGCTGGATGACCAGCCGGGTTCACACCGCTTTATTGTGACGCGCAATCGTCGGTATATAAGTCGCCCTGCGATTTGTCATGGCGATGGCTGGTTCGCGAACCCACACATCCTTCGTCGCGCGATTTCCGTGCTAAAACGTTTCCCTTGAGCCGGCGCACGAGACAGGGGCAGTAGTCTCACCTTTTTGGATTTTTTATTGTCAACCTCTTGACGACTTCCCAGCAGGGCCTCAAGTTTAGTTATCTTCTCTCTAGTTTTAGTTATCGCTTTAGCCATGGTTTGCATCCTGACTGAAACAGGGGAATTTGAAATTACTTATTCTCGGCTCAAGCTTAGCAACAAAAGTGGGACGGGGGTTCGTACCACGGTACGCAAAAGGTGGATCGCGACACTCGCTTGAGCCTGTATCGTGATGCGTTCATTTACTAGGAGCGAGAAGCTCACACCGTCACAGTTTAGAGCTCTCGAAGCTCGGGTGAAAGGCCTGTGCCTCCCCTTTTTCTCTTTTCTCATTTTACCTACGATTCTTGAGCGGCGCTACACAGACCGAGATTTTACCCTAAACCCTACGGTCTTATTTTAGGTCATGCTTCAACTCATGGAGGCAGGCAAATTGACATCCTAGTAATTTTAAGACCTGGTCGATCCAATTGTTATTGGTCCGGTTTGAACAGTATGGCGTCTTCTCTCTTTCCGGTTATCGAGCCGACGGACGGGACGCGGCATTACTGATAGGTTTTAAGATGTCGGGGGTTGAACCTCGAACCTATTATCCTAATTCCTAGCTTAATCTTTCCTATTTCAGTTGATCAAGGTTACCACCACAGCCTGCAGTGCATAACCCAAGTAAGCTTGTGATTAAACTCATGAATAACCTATCATTACTATCAAGGAAACATAGGCCCAAAGAAGGTGTTTCATTTTCTCAATGCGTGACTTTTTGTTTTTGTGTGGCTGGGACGGTTTCCCCAGTCATTCGTCTCTCCTGTCCCTAAGGTAATATGGGAGTTATTCAGGATGTTCTATCATAGATGACCAGTACTTAATGAGAACAATAACTCAAGTAAGATTAAGACTTTATCAGGTGTTCAACTAAGCAGGTTATTGGTAGGGTTTGTTGATCAACGACATGTTCATTCTTCTGACATTACGACTTTTTGTTTGGCCTGAGCGAATCCCCAGGCTAATTAGCTCAACGCCTTTCTGTTGACACTTTCTCAAGACGGGCCAGTCGACTTACGAGCTTTTGATCAAGGAAGTCAGCCATTACACGACGAGGTAGCAACACGCGTAAAGTTAAGATTGTTCGGAATATTTATGTTTCGGACACAGAGGCGTGCATGCAGGCGCAATCGATGCCCATTCTCATCAGGGATGTAACTTTTTGATGGCCTAGGACCTTTCCTAGGTCGAAAGACGGTCGGGAGAATCTGAACCGAAGCGATAGGATGAAACGAAATCCAGGGGCGACAACCACTATTTTCTATGAGCAATGGACAATGTATAGTTGAAATTCCTCGGAATGATTACCTATAGGAGATATGGGGTTTTTTGACGATAGGAGATGTCCATTTACATTTACCCGTATAACATTTGAAATTATTGGGTCCAGATTGTGCGCTCAAAGGAAGGACGATTTGTAGGAAGTTTAGATGCGTTATGCCAGATGGTTACTACCGGTTTTCCAAAACTAGTTACCTCCTGTGGTAGTCCATTCAGTGGGCTATCCAAAATCTCAGAAGCTTATTCTTCCGGCTTAGGGAAGTTTAGATATAGGCACTCAAATTTGGCCCAAATGATATGTTTAAAGTAGGGGCGCGTTTCTGCTAAGTTCGTATCGCTTAATAGAAGCCAATTTTGGGTACCGCTAAGTTTAGGCGAACTCTCAGGGTAGTTTAGTTTCCAAATCATGATAAAAGTCCATGGGGGCATTTGTCTTATCCTTGGGTCGAATATAGTCCAACTCCGAAACTGATCTAAAATAGCGTAGTTTAGATAGAGGCAAATTTCTAAATTTTGAATGAACTGGCAATCAGCGCCCGAAATTCAGACATGACCTCTTTCTCTTTCGATTGCCATCTTCTGTGTCTCCGATCCTCGATGCAGTGCTCTGTCACTGTGTTGCTGCTTGCGCGTTAGCATTACAATACAGTGCAGTTTCCACTGCATTGTGTTCCCTCGAACGCCGGTAAATTTGATATTTCCGTGGGGCGTTCGAAGGATAAGAGTGAAAGCGTGACTCTGTCATCGTGATAGCAAAAGTCTATGATGACAGAGAGAGAGAGAGAAAAAAGAGAGAAATCTGAATGCAAACCTCAAATCCAATGTACACATCTGAACCCCGAATATATATACGACCCAACGGGTCACAATACCGAAATTAAACAAAATCTGAAAAGCCAGCGATTAAGTTGCTCTGTAAAAATTTGAGGGTTTTGCTCTCATCGGGTTTGAGGAAATACTTTTATCAGACCTGCGAGCTAATTTCAGAGGGTGGGGCCGCGTGCTAGATGCCGTGGTTCATTCCTAATCCCAACCGAACTATGTTCCTACATCTGTGGTGGGTCGTTTAGGCTTAGGTCTGCTATACTGGTACGGTTCCCTGTTGATCACTTGCCAGTCCATAACTTTCTAATAAACGAGTTCCAGTTGTTAGATGATTTGTTTGATCCTACGACTAGGGCCGAACAGGCCCGTTAAAATGATGCTAAGGCTGAGTCGACGTTGGAACTACGAGACAATGCCGTATCCTAACTTGGCATGTATTCTAGATGAATTAATCCACTTAGGACATTCTACTGGTCCTAAAATTTAATACTTGAGCACAGATCCGAACTTAAATAGATCCTCTGTTCCGCACCCTAGGGTGATACTGTGGATTCAGTAGCCCTAGGAAATTCTAACATCTTAAGAAATCCCAGTGCACGGTCTGAGAAATCTCGATACAACAAACAAATAATGGAAACCGAGTCCTGCATCCTTAATCGGCATTCGGAGCAACAATACATCTGGGTTATTTAACACAAATCATGATGCTCTTCAAGGGTCTCTGGCCCAGTGTGTGTTAGTGTCCAAATGCATCCATGGTTCAAAAAGGAGTGGGGCGACCGAAGCTAAGTTAAAATCCCTTGCTGCCATGGGGGCGACATTACAGCGTAATTTCAGTGCCGTTAAAATTAATGGGATTGCACGGAGACCCTGAGTGCATTTGGAGGTCGTGATATTCAAACATGATTCTCGAAAAATTCGCAAATATTTGTGATACACTGTATAACTATCAAATACTGTATGCACGCGGTATGATTTGAGGACAAGGGGAAACCTGATTCGTCCGTTCTCTGCTCAGTATTATTGTCAGCTAACTGATTCAAGATAATTCGGACCTAGTGACAATGCTTTTCTCTCCGGCTAGTGAAATACAAGCTTATGTAGCGTTTACGTTATAAAGGACCCCCATGTGAAAGTTTTGTCCACCCTGAGTGTCTCTTTCACCATCAATTATATGGTGTCTTGGACACCATGGTGTTTCTGATGGTATTTTCAGATGGTATACATAGGTAGCATAGTGTCTATAATAGTATGGTGTAGACTACACCATAAAATTTATACGTTGTTAGCTGCACCATGCTGTTATTTACACGCGATATATAATGGGTTTTTGTATGGTGTCCTTGACACTGTCAGTAAAAAACGATAGGTAGATTAAGACACTATAGCTACGTTAATGGTGTCTCATACACCATCTTTGGCATTACATAGTGTGGGTATATACCGTATATTACTGGATGGTGTGGTCTAGACCATAGGGGGACAAAACGTTCACATGGGGGTCCTTTATAACGTAAACGCCGCATTAATAAACACAAACAAATATAATGGATCATATGCAAGAGATCAATTATGTGAGGCATCGTTTATCATATAAACGAAAACCACAAAACAAATCCGATAATGAACACTTTGAGAAAGCATCCAGTGCCAAAGCACCCAACTTGAATCTCGATGCACCTTACTCGAATCCTTTCTGGACTCGACTCGCTGGGCGCTGCTCTTCAAATTTTCTTAGCTCACTTGCAAGCGAATTTAATTTCCACCCAGGGCAGAGTGGGATCCGTGCAAGCCCGTGCCCCCTACCGAAGAACGTGATCCGTTCGACCCGATCGCTGTCCGGGAGCCGAACATTTTACTAAGGTTAGCAAATTTTTTTGTACTAAGTTTTATGCTCGGTAATTCTTACAAGTTTCCCTACTTAGGATTCGCCTCCAACAAAAATTGTAACCGTGATCAGTTCAGTGAAAAATTCTCCAAACACCTAACTCAACTCAATAAGCTTGCAAATTGAATCTGTAGCATCCAAATGATTTGTTTGTTATCTACCTATGATCACGGGGAATCAGAGAGACTTCGATCAAAATTAGCCTAACTAAATTTCGTACAAGAACACCGACCAGACGTTGGTTATTCCAGGACTTAACTGGTCTAGCAGTTCTTCAACAAGAAGGGGAAGCTGTGCGGCGGACGGAGAAGTCAACTCAATGGGCAGCTATTTGCTACAATCAAGCTCAGATATTTTGTGGATAATGTTTGAAACAAATTGGCCCATACACGCCTAACCTTGGAGAAATTAAACCTCCTTCGATTTGTCCTAGTTCCCTTCTCCCATACTTACATCTTTGATACCGGCGGGGAGCACCACGTAATACCCCTTCACGTGGCACTGGACGCCAACGTGGGTTCCTCTGCGAACGTCCATCGATCGAGAAATGTTCGCATGTCGACGAATACTACTAGCTATATCCACAAAGCCGGCCTGTAGAGTCAACCGAACTTTGCGGTGTAGAAGCCAAACTGATTCGAAGCAGTCGGACATCACGTCCGGCCTAGAAAATTTTGTCCAAATATTACGACAGGAAATTTGGCTCGGTCCAATCATGGGAGTGTTCGGCCGCCCCTAATTTTTGAATTTCAATTCCGATCGCCAATGGGAAAAGTTTAGAAGTTAGCGACTTTTCGGTTACCGTAAACCAAAAGTCCAGTTTGAGACAGTGGGATAACAAAAGATCTGCACTTGCAGATCTGGGGCAGAGGTCTGAAATTTTGGAGGAAATTTTCTTTGTTCTTTAAGCACGAATTAATTTGTTTACGATGTTCAAACCAAAGCAAATTTCTCAAATGAAATATTAATTAGTACAAAATTATTAAATATTATAAAAATGTTATCTATTATTACTAATCCCAAACTGTGTGCGACATGCCATGAACTCCGACCCATATTTTCTGCTAATTTCCTATGCTTTCCACAGGTAAACGTGCAAACATTGCACGTTTATCTATCTGTCTAGCAGCAATTTAGTCCACGAACCATTAATTATTACTATTGAAATTATCAGATATTATGCGTGAGTAAACTTAAGGTGACCCCGCCAGCCATCCTATTCTGTCATTACCGATATCGAATCGCAGACCCTTGTTACTAAACACAAGTTTAATTCCATTCGGTTTTTCGCTAACCGAAAATTGGCAAAATCAAATTCAAGTGCCAGAAATTATACCTTGTGTTCGAACAGAATTTCGGCGATTTCAGTTTGCAGAAAACCTGTTCCATAATGCATTATCATTTAAACTTAGATTATACAGTGTTCGCGAACAAATTTAATGCAAAAATGACGTCACAATCAAATCGACAAATTTTCGTTCTCAAAAATTTGGGTAATTTTACTTAAATTTTCGCGAACACAAAATGGTTAGTTTCAATCGCGAGCGTTGTGTTCGCGTACAGTTCTAAGCCGAATTTCAATTGACTAAAAGGCGTTCCGTAACAAATTTTATCCAAAAATACAAAATAACATGATTGGAGGGGTCACCTTAAGTTTACTCGTCCATTAATATTAACTTAAAACGGCCAAACTCGACTTTTGAATAAAAAACTTGACTCAATTTTGCTTGTTCTGTCCCATAATCCTCATGTAGCACCATGCAGACTGCACGTTGATATGTCTGTCTGCGTTGATCGTTTATTTCCGTGGAATATCGGCCCGTCTTTGTTCTCCGCTTTCAATACTGGCATACCGATGGTCTTCCTCATAAAACTGATGTAACAACAGATAAACATTACACGTTTACCTGTGAGTATGGGTGTTTTATCTGATGTATTTATCTTGATTTCAATTTTTTATGAAACTGCGATCTCCCTCATAAAACTCATGTAACAACAGATAAACATTACACGTTTACCTGTGAGTATGGGTGTTTTATCTGATGTATTTATCTTGATTTCAATTTTTTATGAAACTGCGATCGCTTTGCGGGCACCCCAAGGGGGAACACGCCTCAGGGCGGGACTCTCCCGAGGCCAGGAGCGGGGCACCCCCTGAGGAACTACCCGCCAGAATGGCACACTGACTGGAAACCGCAGGGGCCACCGCCGGACTCCAAACCTACCCCCTGTCCCTGTATGTATGTATATACCTACGTATTTTGCTAAATTCGTAAAAATTACAGATTTAGCGGAAAATTTGTTTTTATTTACAATATATTAATATGTTATATAGTTATATGCATGTTTGTGTGATCCATTGTTTTTATCTTCTACAATATACATATATATGTAACAGCACCGTTCTGTTACGTGTGTTTTTGCAAGGTTTGGGTGCTAAAACCACTTGGATACATCCTCAAATTGAATAGGACCACGATATAACGATTTTCTAATGGTACCACCGCGTCTTTACGTAAGGCTCGTAGGAGTTCCAGTTACGAAAAAATTTATATAGTGCAGGGTGCCATGGCCGTATTCATTATAATTGCGTTGTTTGCTAACATTTTGTGTTTATTAATATTTTGCTTATTAACGTTTCGCTTATTAATCTAACAGTCGCCGCTAAACCTTGCCTATTCGTATTCGCCGTTCATGTATATTTGTCATACTTTCAGTTGCATGTCTTACTTATGTGATATGTGGATTTTATGCAGACCTGAATTGGGTAACTTTATGCGGTGAACGGGGCTCATATAAGACGAGATATAGTGTTAAATTATTAATAGCAACTGAGGGAAAACATTCTAAACTCGACCGTCGCCCTATTCCCCGTTGAAACTTCACGGTTACGACCGTCTGAGAATAGGAGGCCACCGACCGCTCATGCTAAAACATTGGCTGGGTGGTGAACAAAGCTAAAAGTATAAACTTCACCTATGCTAAACAATATATAGAATAATTGTCATGCGGAGAAATAGCGAAGCAACAAGCTGAGGAATAACAAGATTACGTGTACGGTAGTCTCCGAATGTTCGGAAACGACGGGTACCAGATACGTTCATCGGCCCACAACAGTCTATCGGCTTATTCTAACGAAAACAAAATGCGTCGAATCGCACGCGGACGCGGAATTTACCCAAAATTGAAGAAATGAACTTGTCAAAATTGAGCTAACAGCCGTTTTTACGCTAAGTTTGGCTGTAGTTGATTCTGGTTTGGAATAGGTGTATTTATGTACGCATATATGTATATTATTTATTTACATCTGACTTCGACATACTTGTCCTTTTCTTCTTTGTCCTCCCTAGATGAACCCACTCTATTCATGCTTTTTTGTTGTGTTAACTTATAATGCCGACACCCCTATCTCTGATCAGTGTCTCCAGTCGACCTTGCTAAATCATCAATTTTGTGAACCTTTATTTTCGCGAACCATGCCTCTTCTTAGGGAATTGACTAGCCTGCGAACGCGCCATTTCATCGGATAATTGACGCATACCGTCGAGTTTCATTGTGCCCTTTGGAATATCTGAGGGTAGCAAGTGAAACTTGCGTTTTCATGTCAACAGCACCTAAAATCGCTTGATTACCGCCATTGTAACTATTCCTCCTCCTTATTGTAGATCAACCGACCAGAGTTCTATACATCATTACGTTGCCCACCTATTGAGGAATATAATGAGCCCAAGCGAGTCTCGATCCGCTAGAACAACACGCCGTTATGTCGGTTGGCGCTCCGCTTTGCGACCATTTTGTAACAGTTGTTACAGAGATTGACATGACTTTTCTTCCGTTTTGTACCATTTCCGTGTCTAACCCCTAATCTTAAATGTACGCATGAGACATTTTGCTCATCTGGTCTTGGCGAGCACAACGATATGCGGCGGGTTTTCGCCCGGCCTCCCACTAGCCCGCTAGGATCAACTAAACTGCCCCCAGTCCAGACTATGACCGATAATGGGCACGTAATTATCGAAATTCCATTCTTAACTCAACCGTGGGCGAATTGCCCCTCACTATATTCACCACGTCGAAGCAGTTCTAAATATAGTTGGCAGGTTTTTGTCCTCCCATCCGTTAACCCGGTACGGCCGCCAAAGGCGCCCCCACCGTTGTCAATAGTCTTTTTATTATGGTTATTTTAGCACTTTTATAAATATTTTACTTGAGACCTGGGTAAATCGCCTTTGGATGGCAAGTCCAATGAACTCAAGCGGGCGTCGTTCTGCCAAACTGTTACTGTGGGAGAGCCCACCGAAGTCCCCTACACTAAATACATATGAGTTTACTAGAGTGGGTCCAAACCCGTTCTACGTCTAACCCCCTGTGTTTGGTTCATTCGAACCCGTCCTTCGTCCTGGGAACGCATTTAGCCCCGGCTCCCCGAAATTCAGTCGGGAACCCTTCGCTTCCACTCCCTTCCCGTGCGTCTTTTCTTTTCTTTTCTTTATTTGTTTCTTGTTTTTTCGCTCTGTAGACGACCTTTTGGCCGTTGTCTGCGTTTTCTTTTGTCTTTGTTTGCGTTTATCTACGACTTCTTGGCCGCTTTGCCGCTCTTCGCTTTCTCTGCGTTGGTCATCTTTTTATCTGTCTGTGACCCCTCGACTTTTATTGTTTCTCACTTGTCCTAGTACTGATTCTATCCTGTTTTAAAATCGGTGTTTTCGCAATTATAATTATTACTATTTATTAATGATTATTAGTTAACCCATCTAAGTATATAAAATATATATGTGAGAATCAACAGACGCACACATGAGTATAATTAATACAAATAGTCGCTAAATTTGTACGTTTTATAAAATCTCACGTCCATGAGCATTCATACATATTATACAAGTACATAAAGGTAACAGGGGGTGGGTTTGGAGCCTGACCGGGGTCCCAGTAGTTCTTGGGTGAAGGAACCCTCCTAGCCAGTGTGTACCAAGGGGTTGCTCTGCCCCCCCCCCCGCCTTGGTTTGGGTCTCACCCTGTGGTCCGTTCCCCTGGAAGATCCGGAAGGCGGCACATATTTTACGAAATTTCAAATAAATATAAACACATCCAGCCAGACAGAGATATTAACGTGCAATGCTTGCACATAGTAACAAGATAACCATAGGGCACGGTTGGGATTTTATCGGCAGTATGACCAAAATTATGAAAACATCTATTGTTGTCACGGCGAAAAGTAACGAATTTGGCGGATGCTCGGATGAATAAATATGTTGAGACTCCGAGGAATGTCAGCTTCTAGTGTCTGAGAAAAGTATGATTCGAGTCTGGGTTTTCGCCAATTTTATCGCGAAGAGTCATCGAATGTTTCAATATTGCCAGTGATGGACACCTGTAGATGGCGAGGATTAAGTGTCATGCGTCAGATGGTCATGATTGCTGGGAATTGAATAAATCGAATTAGAACTTTCGTTCTTTAATGACAACCGTCTAGACGATGTTAGGTATTTTGTTGAAAGATAATTGCCAAATTTGAAAATACTTTATGACACGGGTGATGGTTTGACTACTGAGACGCGTTATCGACCAGATCAGAATCGGATAAGTTAGCATATACTAGATGGGTTAACTAATAATCATTAATAAATAGTAATAATTATCATTGCGAAAACACCGATTTTAAAACAGGATAGAATCAGTACTAGGACAAGTGAGAAACAATAAAAGTCGAGGGGTCACAGACAGATAAAAAGATGACCAACGCAGAGAAAGCGAAGAGCGGCAAAGCAGCAAGAAGTCGTAGATAAACGCAAACAAAGACAAAAGAAAACGCAGACAACGGCCAAAAGGTCGTCTACAGAGCGAAAAAACAAGAAACAAATAAAGAAAAAGAAAAGAAAAGACGCACGGGAAGGAGCAGAAGCGAAGGGTTCCCGACTGAATTCAGGGGAGCCGGGGCTAAATGCGTTCCCAGGACGAAGGACAGTTTGAGTGAACCAAACACAGGGGGTTAGACGTAAAACGGGTTTGGACCCACTCTAGTAAACTAGTATGTATTTAGTGTAGGGGACTTCGGTGGGCTCTCCCACAGTAACAGTTTGGCAGAACGACGCCCGCTTGAGTTCATTGGACTTGCCATCCAAAGGCGATTTACCCACAGCAATACG